>CAUYLG010014582.1:0-19713 GCA_963573385.1 Cacajao melanocephalus
GCCATCAGCATACAGCCATGACTGCTTGCTTAAAGTGAACAGACACTTCTCAAAAGAAGCACTATTCACAAAAGCAAAGACTTGGAACCAACCCAAATGCCCATCAATGATAGACTGGATAAAGAAAATGTGGCACATATACACCATGGAATACTATGCAGCCATAAAAAAGGTTGAGTTCATGTCCTTTGCAGGGATATGGATGAAGCTGGAAGCCATCATTCTCAGCAAACTAACGTAGGAACAGAAAAGCAAACACTGCATGTTCTCACTCGTAAGTGGGAGTTGAGCAATGAGAACACATAGACACAGAGAGGGGAACATCACACACCGGGGCCTGTTGGGGGGTGGGGGGTTAAGGGGAGGATAGCATTAGGAGAAATACCTAATGTAGACGACAGGTTGATGGGTGCAGCAGACCACCATGGCATGTGTATACCTATACCTATGTAACAGACCTGAACATTCTGCACATGTATCCCAGAACTTAAAGTGTGTATATATTATATATATATACTTTATGTATATGTGTATATATAAAAAGTGCTGTGTGCCAGAGTTCTCCAAGTAAAGTTACTATTTCCCCCACTTTAAATATTAAGACATATTTATTTTAGGGAAAATACTTTGAGGCTATGCAAGTATCCTGTTTCTCCTTAAGGAAAATGTGAGTTGATCATGCCTATATCAGCGGTTACTGTGATGATCTAATGATGCTTTTCGCTTTCTCTCATTTCTTCTACACTTTAATTGGAATTCCTCTGTAAGGAAGACTTGTCCCTTCTCCTTGATATTTTCCCCTAGTCAGTTATTTAGTTGTATTTCTATAGACTCAAAGATATTAATTTTATTCCAATACAATCATTATTTATTTTATCCTTTGAAGTGCTCCAGCCTTTGGGAGCCCTTTGAGGTTGGCTCCTGTGTCCTTCTGCTGTGCCCTGGCACCTTCGTTGAGCACATCTTCACTTTCTGGCACTGTGAGATTTTTACATTTCTCCATAAAGCTCATCAGAAGCACTATATAATGACTGTCTTTTGTAAACCACTCAACATGTAATTTATATTAATGTAAAGATGATATTAAAGGTTATCAAACCATTGTTTATTATATGCAAATTACAGATGTTAAGTCCAAGTACTCAGAGAGAACAAGTGTGAAGGCAGAGGCTCACCCACCTTCAATTTTTTTTTTTTTTTTTTATAAAGGGGCTTGCGCTGTCACTGAGGCTGGAATGCAGTGATGCAGTCACGGCTCACTGCAGCCTCAACCTCCCAGGCTCAAGTGATCCTCCCATTTCAGCCTTCTGAGTAGCTGGGACTACAGGTGTGTGCCACCTCAAGTGACTAATTTTTGTATTTTTTTTTTGTAGAGATTGTGTCTCACTATGTTGTCCAGGCTGGTCTGAAACCCCTGGGCTCAAGTGATCTACCAGCCTCGGGCTCCCACAGTGCCGAGATTTCAGGTGTGAGCCACCATGTCCGGCCACACCTTCAGTTTTTATCCAAAAATACATTACTACTGAGCAACACAGCAGTGCCTTTTAAGTCATATGATACCATTTTAAGTGTAACAGCTCCGATACTTTCTACTCCCAAAATGCATAATCTCTTCTGGTGGAAACGGGAGTTCAGTGGGACAAAGATGTGGTATTAAATAAAATCCTATTTCTCTAGAAATATTCATGAGATGAATTCACATCATTTAAAATATTGCATTAACCATTGTGTTAAAAGATACTCTTGTAGGAGGGAAGCAGGATGAGAAATTATGCATCTATTCATGTCAGCAGCTGGATCTGAATCTTGATGTTAACTTCCCTTGTGCTGGTCAGCAAAAGTTTCTCCAAGGAAAAATGAAAGGACAATAGGAACAATTCAGAAGAACTAAACAATAAGTGAAAAAATGGAATGTTCATTTTCATAATTCAGAGAACCTTAAAATGAAAAACGAACTATAGTGTTTTGGATAGACTTACCACAACTTTGTTTAGTTAAGGCATTAAAATTAGGGCACATGGCCAGGTTCGGTGGCTCACGCCTGTAATCCCAGCACTTTCGGAGGCCAAGGCGGGTGGATCACCTGAGGTCAGGAGTTTGAGACCAACCTGGCCAACAAGGTGACACCCTTTCTCTACTAAAAAAACAAAATTAGCTGGGCATGGTAGTGCATGCCTGTAATGCCAGCTACTCAGGAGGCTGAGGCAGGAGAATCGCTTGAACCTTGGGGGCAGAGGTTGTAGTGAGCCGAGATCCTGCCATTGCACTCCAGCCTAGGCAACAAGAGTGAAACTCCATCTCAAAAATAAAAAAATAAAAAAAACAAAATAAAATTAGGGCACAGCTCAGGGATTTTCAAAAATGTTGTCTTGCCATCAGTCTTTCTTTTGTGGTAATGCAAATTTGACCATACAGGAAGCAGATCAAGGAGAAGTAACACCGCGTTCCAGTCCAAGAAGGAAAAGGTATACCTTAAAATAGACCAGAGACTAAAGAAGACTCAAAACCAAGCGGATCAAGTGCAGTGGCTCATCCTGTAATCCCAGCATTTGGGAGGCTGAGGCAGGGGAGGATCAGCTGAGCCCAGGAGTTTGAGACCAGCTTGGGCAACATAGTGAGACCCCATCTCTACAAAAAATACAAAAATTAGCTGAGTGAGATGGTGCGTGCCTGTAGTCCCAGCTATTTGGTAGGCTGAAGTGGGAGGATCACTTGAGCCCAGGAGATTGAGGCTGCAGTGAGCCAAGATCATGCTGCTACCCTCCAGCCTGGGTGACAGTGAGACCCTGTCTAAAAAAAAAAAAAAAAAAAAAGAGACAAAAACCAAAACAACCCCCGCAGCAAACTTCAAGTGATCTGTCTTAACCTGTGTGAAGTTGGAAATAAAATTCAATGAGAAGACTGTCTTCTCCACGTAGGACAGAGAGACCAAGCAGGACATAAGACAAACTGCTGATTTTTTCTTTTTCTTTGAGCCCCATGGAATTCAGCACCCTGTCTGCTGGTTTAGGTATAGTGGCCTCTCTGACGCCTGGGTAAGTTCAGCTATGGGAAGGTATCATCAACAATGTTCAAAGACTTTTGACTCATCGCTGTGAGAATGCACTGGGCTGCTAGCCAAGAATCTTTAGCACCCTAGATACCAGTCCACTGGAAGGCCAGCACAACTGTTTCCATGTTGAAATGTGCTTCGTCACTTTCAGGGGTCTGAGGCTCTTTGAGAGAGTAGGTTAGGATGACCCACTGATCCTGGGCTTAGCAAAGAGAACCACCTCTAGAATTGTGCAGACCCCCATACCAGTTCTTTTTTTTCCAGACCCCCATACCAACCAGGGGTTGAGGTGGAAAAAAAAAGTCCCAATAGCAGAGGGTTTATCCAAGCTCTGTGAGTTTCAGTGTTTGTCAACTCTAAGATAGTATCAGAAGGCCTGATTGCCCTGATTAGAACATGATATGACAAGACCTGCAGTGCGTGAGGCACCAGGGTGCCTGGAGCAGGAATATTTGAGTAGTTTTTTTTTTTTTTTTTGAGAAGGAGTTTTACTCTGTCACCCAGGCTGGAGTGCAGTGGTGCCATCTTGGCTCACTGTAACCTTCACCTCCTGGGTTCAAATAGTTCTCGTGCCTCAGTCTCCCAAGTAGTTGGGGTTACAGGCGCCTGCCACCACACCTGGCTAATTTTTGTATTTTTAGTAGAGACGGGGTTTCTCCATGTTGTTCAGGCTGGGCTTGAACTCCTGACCTCAGGTGATCCACCCGCCTGGGCCTCCTAAAGTGCTGGGATTACAGGCGTGAGCCACTACCCCTGGCCTACTTCACGTTTTTAATCTCTGTGTTCTCTGATCCCTTCTTAAGGAGTCTGATGTTGATGACACTAGGACTTCAATTGCAGCCTCCGTGTGGATGGGCCTCCTGTCCCTTGATTAGTCAATTTCGATCGATCTGACAGATATGAACGATATTTAGAAAGATGATGCTACTGATCTCTTGTTGGCAAGACTCTGACTTTGAGGTTTTTTTTAAAAAAAACCTCAAGAGTTGCCTCACCATCATAGGTGAGGTATGGAGACAGCCCCTCTCTTGGGTAGGGGGTCGGCTTTCATTTGTCCCTTTTGAGTCCACTAGCCCTCAGCCTCCTCCATTTTCAGGGGCCATTGATCTAATTTCTCTATTGTCTTATGTGCTCTTTGCCTAAATGTCTCCCATGTAGTTCACTATCATTTCCTACCACCAGATGGTGGAAAGGGAAAAGGAAATAACGGGCCGGTAGAGGAACGTGGTGGCAGGCAGAGTATCTATGGTGAAAGGTGTGGTGGTGAATGGACCCAAAACGGAGCTTCTGAATTGCCCACGAATGCCCGCGGATTCTCTGTTTCCATTTTAGCGCCCACTCAAGGGTCGGCCGTCCAGGTCTAGGGGTCAACAAGGCACAATGATGCCTCCTGGGGAGGGAGCCAGCCCTGATCTCAGCGGATTCCCGGGAACACCAGACCTTGGGAACATTCCTGAACACTCGAACCCCACCTGGCCCAGGCACTGGGGCGGGGCTTAGGCGGGTCCCTGCAAGGCGATGCGTCCCCTCCGCCCCGCTGCGTCCTTCGCCCGTCTTTCCCCACGTCGGTGCCACCGCCTTCTCTGTGCGGAACTCGCACCTGGCCTGCCTGCTTTCCCACGCCGCGCCGAAGGGACCCTTTTCCTTCCCCCGCAACATCCCCCCGGGAAGCCTCATTCCTGATTGCCTCGATGCCCCAGGGTCACCTGCCATCACCCTGGGCAAGCGTTTGGCCCCTGGCCTGCCCTGGTCTCCCTCCCCAGCCCGTTCTCCTCTCGTCGCCCCCTCCCGCTCAGCCCCCTTCTCCTCCTTCTCCACGTGCCCCCGCACTCCCACGCCCCTCCTCCATGGAGCCCCTCTCCTCCGGTCTCGAGGAGTCTCGCGGCACTTCCCGGGGCGTCAGCCCAGCCGCCGCGGGTGGGTGGCAGCCGCGCGGAGCGGGGTCCCTTCGGCGTGGGCGTTGAGGAGGGCGCCCGAGCGCCTCAGCCGCAGGGACGCCCCCGGCGCCTGCCCCGACGCGGCCCGGGCCCCGCCCCTCTCCGACCCCGCCCCCGCCCGGCGGCCCCGCGTCCCCGGCAGGCGGAGCTGCTGGAGCCTCACGGCGGCGTTGAGGAGGAGGGGAGAGCGGGCGGCGCGGCCGCGGCTGCCGGGCGCTGAGCTGGGCGGCGCTTTTTTTTTTTTTTTTCGCAATTTCCACTCGTGGGGAGCAGGAAACCCGGCGCAGCCGGGCGCGTTGGGCCGCGATGCAGCAGCAGCAGGAGGAGTCGCCCCGGGGTAGCAGCGGCAGCAGCAGCAGAGGCAGCAGCGGGCGGCGCTGAGCCGCCGTCGCCGCCACTGAGGAAGAAGCCCGCCCAGCCGCCACCGCGTCCAGACCCCCGAGCTTGGTTCCCGGCGCCCTGATCCCGGCGCCCCGACCCCCACGCCCGCCTCCGCCAACTTTCACGCTGCCTCGGCGGCCCGGCCCGGCTCGACGCCAATGGGTGAGTGGGGGCCGCCCGCGTCCAGGCGTCCACCTCAGCCTGGGGGCGGCGCGCCCGTCCTAGAACTGCAGAGCCCGGGAGGGCGTCCCGAGGGCAGAGTCCGGGCGGGAGACAACGCGGTGGGCGCCCTCGCCTGCCTCGCGCACCCCCATTTACTCCCACTTGCGCCCGTGTCTCCGTTGAGCCCGCGCGCGGCGCCGACGGAAACCCGCGGGGGCCTGGGCGGAGAATCACGGGGGCTGGCCCCAGGCCGCTCGGCTGAGGGTTGCAGGGGGTGTGGTTCGCTTTTCGGGTGGGCGGGGAGAGTTTTGTCTTGGCATTTTTTGCACCCGAGCGCGCCCTCCTCTGCGCTGCGGTCACGGGTACCCGGACCTGGTGGGCTCCGGCCGTGCGTCGGGCTGCTGGTGCCCTCCTGGTCCTGCTTCGGGGGAAGTTAGAACCTCGGGGTCTTGGAGGGGGGTGGGTTGCCTTTGCTGGGGGCCGACAGGGGTTGGGGGGTGGGGCGGGAAACGCCCCAGTGCCAGGCCTGGCTCGCAGTCGCGGGGTCCGGAGCACCTGACGCTCCTTTCTTTGAGCCCCCCTCCCTCCAGGCCCCGACCCTCTCGCTGCTGCCTTCCTCCAGCCTAGCCAGCTAGCGAGCTCTCTGCTCCGTGATGCTAAAAGGCCGCTTCCCATACCGTCCTCTAAGTCTGCAGGGTCTGGGACCTGGAAATGGTAATCCGGTCCTTGATTTACTAAGCAAACAAACATCAGTTCTAAGTAGCCAACTAACCTTTAGGCCCCCTGGGTCCCATTTGATTTAGACCCCAGAGCATTGGAACCACCTTGCTGCCCAGAGAAGCTGCCACTTTATTGGCAAGGGACTTATGATTACTTGGGCTATTAAATGTTTGGTCTACCCAGATAATGTTCTTGCTGACAGCCAGCCTCTGTTTTTCAGCCTCTGGCAGATTATTTTTGGGTGTTCTTAGGCCAAGCATAGGAAGGCTGCAGATGATAATAAATAATAATAAAGTGAGACCTTTCTGTGTTCAGGTAATGGGATTCCAGTACACTAGTCAGCATGCTCAGAAAGCCTGAAGCATTGGAAAAGAGGAGGTTTAACCCAGTGCGTTGTTGACAAGCAAAGTTAAAATCCCATTTGTGGTCAAAAAAAGGTTTTCCTTTTCTAAAGTAGTGGTGATGTATTGGCTTCTTGGCTTAAATGTTACTCTTTTCACAGTGCCTTTCTCTGATCCCCTTTGCCACCCCCAGTCTAAATTGGTTCCCATTATATTTTCTCATACAGCACCTTTTTTTTTTTTTATAGCAGTGTTACATATTTGTGCGTAATAGTTATCTCCTGTACTGTAAGCTCTATGACCATAGGGACAGCACAATGTTGCATAGTTTGCTCAGCCCTTTTTGGTGTCTGGCACAGAGCAGGACCTAAATATTTGTTGAATGAATGCGTAAGGGGCATGAAATCCTCCTACTCTGCGGGAGACAAAACCCTTAACTCACTCTTGTTTTGCTTTGCCCCATAAGATGATTTAGTTCATTGGCAAAAGTATATACTTTAAACTTTACAGCCCACTTTAGTAATGGATTAATTTCTCCCGAGGTAACCAAAAATTCTGTTTTGATCACTTTTCATTTTGGGTGGGACGCTGAGAGGGTTATGCATGCACAAAAAGAATTTAGATCCAAACATTTTCTCCCATGGCCAGATTGTGTTTTCTGTATCTCAATGAGAAGGGTACTGAGTTTCATTTAAGAAGAAACAGACCTGTTTTTCAGATTTGAACTGTTTTCATTCTTCAGAACTTCCTAAGAAAAATAGAGTGCTCCTGTAGCTGTTAGTCCTTTCAAACTTAATCTTTATTATAACCTTTATTGCAGGGGGAGGGGGCATTGATTTTCATTTATTTCAAGAGTTAATACTTAGAGGTGATACTATCAAAACGAATGTAATTTAATTCATGTTTATGGTGGGATTTAAGGTGCTTGTAGTACTTTGTGGCTAAAGATCACGTGCTCTCTTGAAAGCATCTCCAGCAGTATATTTGTAATGAAGTCCAGTTATTTAATCCTTCATTCTGTATGTCTTCCAGTGGAGTGATCTAATGGGCTGAGGTTGTGTGTGTGCACACAGAGGCACACCTCTCCCTCCAATTCTCTGGTTTTCAGATTTATCCAGTTTATCAATTTGATGCAATTTTATTCTTTTCTTTTTTTTAAGAGGGAGGATCTCACTCTGTTGCCCAGGATGGATTCGAACTCCTGGACTCAAGAGATCTTCCCAAGTAGTTGGGACTGCAGGCTCACACCACTGTGCCTGATTCTGATATACTTATATTCTTATGTGGCCTGACAATGAGTTTTCTGTTGATGGATAACACAGCAAAACTGTATCTTACAGTTTGTTTTCTGAAAAATAACAGAAAACTAAATCCCTAACCCTGAAGTGAAGCTGGTTAGTTGCAAAATGACCTCTTATAAAAGCCCATCAAAATATGCCCTCTGAACTTGCTAGGAGATGCATGTCTACAGTGCCAGACACAGAGAAAGCCCAATTACACAAATATTATGGTGACCTAAATCTATGAGTAGTGAAAGGTTTGCAAGCCCAGCAAATGATTTCTGTTTAAATAATTCCAGAGTAAAAACAAAGTTGGGATAGCCTTTAGCAATGTATTTATTGTATTGGCAGTAGACTGCTGTATGCTAAACTAAAGCTAAAAGGAACGTAATGTGTTGGTCTCTACAAATGTCTTGAGTTAGAAATGGAAGAAAAGGCTCCCACTTTAATTGTACATGAGCTTTACCCACTTCTGTCCATCTTGGCACAAGCAAAAGCTTACTGTGGCCCTGGTTGCACAGACCTTGGTGGTTTCTTCTGTTACTACTTAAGTTCTTTTGGCGTTACTGACATTCTCTCATCAACTCTTGAGTTTGTAGTTGTTTTAATGTATGTTACATACAGTAGTATTTGTTCATCTATCCATCCATCCAATGTTTATTTACCTGCTTTACATACCCACTGTGCTAAGAACAGGTGCAGAGCAGAGACGTGACTGTTTGGGCTTCTCAGTCTAAAGGAGGCTGACTTGAATGCAATGCGCATGGCAATATGTAGACTAAAGCCATGAGAGCGCATAAAAGAAGAGTGGAAAAGGCCAATCTGACGGAGCCTGGAGAGTGCCAAGGACAGTGTCTTAGAGGAGATCATGTTTGAGCAGAAATCTGGTTGAGTATGAGTCATCGCTGCCCTCCAGCCACAACTGGTTGTTGTGGCGGGGAGGGAGAATGGACACCGTGGGAACCTCGGGGCGTCTCAGTAAGATGGTGCAAGGAAGGATGACTTAGATGACTTGCACGTGTGTCAGGTGGCTTGGGGAAACGTTTAAGGAAGCTGGACATTACTTTGAATTGGGTGCTACCAGAGGGAATTCTGTGATTGGATATTTTAACAAATCTTCTCTAGAAGCAGGGAAAATTAGAGGCAGGCTACAGCTATGGTTGGTAAAGCAGCAGCCATCATTTGTATTAGCCAGGATTGGGAGATGTTTTGTCACGTTGGTGTTTTGGACAAGGTGCATTTTTTGTCCATGTTCAGATATGATTACTGTGTGGTCTTCTTTTCATCTTATCCCATCCTGGTCACAGAGTGGCCTTGTCTGATGTTGGTTTTATAGGGAATTGTTTCTGTTTAACAGGACACCCAGGCCCAGCTGCGAGTGCACGGCCAGCTCCCAGTTAGAAGAACTGCTCTTTCTCCGAGTTAACTATGTAATGGGCAGGGGCAGGGAATAGGAGGCAGTGGGGGAGGAAAATGGCTTTGTAGGTATATCTGTGGCTACTTCGTATCAGCCAGGTGTAGCCTGGACTGTTGTTCAATGTTAAGCACTATGGACATCTGAAATGCTATACTAGGGGAAGAGAGAGTGACAGTGCAAGAGCAGGCTGTTGAGAACCAAGAAGTCAGTGCTAATGGGAAAGATGCAGAACAGGAAAACACCCCAAATCCTTACAGTGTTAGAGAAGGAGAGCCTCTAATGCTTTGCTTCTCAAAGGGTGGTTCCCAGGCCAGTAGCACAGCCTCCCTTGCAGCCCTTTAGAAACACAGATTCTCTGGCTTCATTCCAGCACATCTCCTGAATCAGGAATGCTGGGGATGCGGCCCAGCAATCTGCATTTTCATGAGCCCTCCAGGTGGTTCTGATCATGGTCAAGTGTAGAACCCCTTCTTGCCTTTCAGTTGAGAAAGCTGACCTCCAGAGCTCGTGGTTCACTGCGGTACACAGGGCTCTCTGTTCATATGATGAAGTGCTGTTATAAGTGACACATTACCTTAGGAGAAGGAGAAAGACATATTCCTACTTCAAAACAAACTTCTTGTGGTGTTAAGATGGTTCAGTGTGGATTTTTCCATGAATCCAGTCCAAGCGGACCTCCAACACCTGGGCATCAGTGACACTAGCCGGCTGCTCAGTATTAGTCTCTGGGACTTTACCAGAGTATCACACAGGCGCTTTTCCCTCCATCCTCTTTAGAGGGGACTTTAAGATACACTGTTTGCATTATTCCAGTGTGTAATATTTGTTTATGATTTTCTATACCTGGTACCTGTGTTCATTTCTGATTGCTGCTCTAACTACCATAAACTTAGTGCCTGGAGACATCACAAGTTTATCATCCATCACTGGGCTACAATCACGAAGTCAGCAGAGCTGCATTCCTTCTGGAGGCTGTAGGAGGGAATCCTTTTCCTTGCCTTTTCCAGCTTCCAGAATCCGCATTCCTTGGCTTGTGGCCTCCTCCTCTATCCAAAGCCAGCAACGGCTGGGCAGCTCTCTCTCACGTGTCATCGTTGTTACTGACTCTTCTACCCCTCTCTTCCACGTGTATGGACTCCTGTGATGACATGGGTCCACCTGGATATTCCAGGATCATCTCCTCATCTCCAGGCCCCCTGATCAGTAAATTTAACTCCCCTTTGCCTTGTAACCTAACATTCACACATCCTGGACTTTAGAATGTAGGCATATGCGGGGTGGGGGGTAGAGGAGGGAATGTTGTTCTGTCCACTGCACTGCCCTGTGGTGGACCTGACTTTTCCTGGTTTCTCTTGGATAACCATGTGTTCATAGTCAACCTTGGGAAGATTCCATCTTTGGTTCTATTTAGATTTTTACAGTTTATTCATAAAGCTGCCTTAAAGTTACACCTTGCATTCACCTTTCTCTCCTCTTCACTGCTGTTTTTTTGAGACAGCTTGTCCTGCTCTTCCCCTTTCCTCACATAGCCTGCCTTACACTTACCAGGACCACCGACCTCTGGCACTGCCTTGATTGTGTTCCAGAAACTGATCATGCCAAGGTTATCTGGAATGATCCTTCTCCAGTCACAAAATACATGGTCTCAGGCCTCACCATGTTTGACTTCACTGAAGTTTTTGAGACTGAAGACTGGAATGCTTTGTCTTCTAGAACACCCTATGTGTTCCTGATTTCTCCTATACTCCTCCCTCCTTTTTTCCCACCCCTTTTTGTCTACCTGTAGGATGCTGTCATCCCTGGTTCCCTTATGTTTAGTGTGTCCTTAAGTGATCGCAAACACTTTGCCAATTCAGGTGTCACCTATTGACGATGCCCACATCTGTCCCCAGTCTTGGTCTCTGTTCTGAGCTCAGGACCCACCCACTGTAAGCATCATGAGGGCAGGAACCTCATCAGTTTGGTCGTCATGTTCTTGTGCACATGTTAAGCCTAAGATTAACGCTGGTTGAGCTGATTGTCATTGGTACCCTCTCCTAGCTAACTTCACCCAGGTGTGTCTTAAATGCCTCAGACTGAGCATATTGCAAACTAAGCTCGGCATTTCTCCTCCGTGATACCTGCCCTACCTCTTTTACTTCCCTTTTTGTTGAGGGTATCACCATCTTTCCTGCCACTTCCATAGGGATGCTGCTATTTCCTCTTGTTCCTTCCCCTTTTCCTGCCCCTTCTGATCTGCAGTCAAGACCCAATGGCTCTGGAATTGACCCCATGTATTTACCCTTCTATAAATGCTTGAGATCCTGAATGCCTTAGTGAAGCCTTTGTGAAGCGCTGCAGCCACCAGATGCCTTTGCTTGTTCTAAGCTCATTCAGGTCTCTAAGCCTTTACCCACGTAGTTCCCGTCGTGGGGAACAGATGTCACTCTCTCCTCTGCCTTATAGCCTTAGTTTGCTGTTGCTGCAGTAACAAATCACTGAGAACCTCGTGGCTTTTAAACAGCACAAATGTATAATCTTATAGTTCTGGAGGTTGGAAGTTCAAAATGGATTTTACTGGATCGATATCAAAGTGTCAGCAGGGTTGTGTTCTTTCTGGAGGAATTCATTTCCCTGCCTTGCTTGGCTTCTAGAGGCTGCCTGCAGTGCCTATACTTCCTTCACTTGTGACCCTAGCCTTCCAGCCTCTGCTTCTGTCCTCTCATCTCCTGTCCTTCACCGAGCCACCTGCCTGCCTTTTATGAGGACCATTGTTTGACATCGGGCCCACCTGGATAATCTAGGATCTCCTCCCCTTCTCAAGATGCCTAATGAATCACACGAGCAAAGTTCCTGTTGCCATGGAAGGTAACACATTCACAGGTTCTGGGGATTAGGATGTGACCATCTTTGGGGAGCCATTTTTCAGCCTCCCACATCCCTTGTGCATCTGTGGGAGCCTGCTCCAAAGGTGTACTGTACCATACTCTTTAAAAAAAATTTTATAGGCCGAGGTAGGTGGATCACCTGAGGTCAGGAGTTCCAAGACCAGCCTGGCCATCATGGTGAAACCCCATCTTAAAAAAAATTATTTTTAATTTTTTTGGGTCCATAGTAGGTGTATATATTTGTGGGGTACATGAGATGTTTTGATACAGGCATGCAGTGCAAAGTGGTACAACATTTCCTCTTGTATTACGTCTCCATCTCCAATTGGATCTCCTCAACTCCATTGCCCTGGCACCTTGCCTGGCAGACAGTAAGTGCCATATGTTAATGAATGAATGTATAACTCTTTCACCCAAGTATGGTTACAGCTTGCAATTTTCCACTACTATGGACCACCAGGAGTGAGTTTGCAATTCTGTAAAATCCCCTGGGCAGAGCATGTTGACAAGGTCTGTTTGCTGACAGTTCCTGGTGGCCCATACCAGGTATAGTGGGTGAGAAGGGTGACGCTACAGGTATCACATGGCTTCAGCAAAGAACTACACATTTTAAGACAGAAAATTTTCTCTGGTAGTGATTCTTAACTGGGGGCAATTCTCCCCACCAGAGGGATACAGCAATATCTGGAGACACTTTTGGTTGTGACAGCTGGTGGTGGGGGTGAGGGGTGGTGTGGAGAGTCCGTCTACTGGCATCTACTAGGTGGAGGTCAGGGTTGCTGATAAAAGTCCTATGATGCACAGGCCAGCCCCCCCGCCCCCACCCCCCACCACAACAAAGAGTTATCTGATCCCAAATGTCAGTCATGCTGAGGTTGAGGAAGCCTGCCCCGGGGGAACCCCGGGGGCTTATTAACATAGATGGCTGGAGCACCATTTCCTTACTTCATCATCAGTCTTTCTGGAACATAAGGTTTTCTGTATGTAACCACAGTCTTTGCTTTATGCAGGAACTTAGAAGTCACTAGAGAACAGGACTCTTTGGCACTGTCTTTCACCATTTTGTTCTTTGGAGAGTGTCTTAACACAACTGTTGCCTTTCTTTTGTTGATACTGGGTCGTTAACTGGGGAGAGGCAAGGGCTTTGGGGCACAAAGTTGTTAAACTTGCTTCTGGTAGTGTTTAGCCCCTGTAATATTTTGTCTTCCTATTGTGATGTGCTTTTATGTGGGGGGACAGGTTGATGGGTCCTGCTACTCACATATTGGTCCCTGGCATTGAAGGGCTGGAAGGAGCCTTGGCAGTCATGGCCCATAACATCAGATGATGAGACTGAGCCTCAGAGAGGCAGAGTGACAATGATCCCCTAGTGGCAGAACCCAACTGCCTTCCAATATGGAAGAACCAACCCGCCTAGTTTCTGTAGGTGCTCAGAAAATGTCAGGCTCCTGCTTCTCCTTGTGAGGCTCTTGCTACAGTCTCTTTCCCTAGTAAGTTTTTTATTTCTTATTTTTTGAGATAAGTTCTTACTCTGTTACCCAGGCTGGAGTGCAGTGGTACAATCAAGACTCATTGCAGCCTCATCCACCCAGGCTCAAGCCATCCTCCCACCTCAGCCACCCGAGTAGCTGGGACTACAGGTGTGTGCCACCACACCCAGCTAATTTTTATATTTTTTGTAGAGATGAGGCTTTGCCATGTTGCCCAGGCTGGTCTCAAACTCCTGGGCTCAAGTGATCCACCTGCCATGCCTCCCAAAGCATTGGGATTAGGCGTGAGCCGTCACACCAGGATGTAAGTTTTTTTAAACAGATTTATTGATATATAAGTCGCATGCCATACAATTTACCCATTTAAGGTGTGCAATTCGATGGGTTTTGGTACATTATTAATTTTCTGCTAAAACATGTAACAATTTGCCATTTTTACCACTTTTAAGTGTACAGTTCGGGTATATTTACAATGCTTTGCAACTATCACCACTGTCTAGTTCCAAAACTTTTATTTTTTTAAATCACCCCTCCCTAGTAAGTTTCTAACTTGAAGGACCGAATCCATGTCCCCTGGGGGTTCCTGGACTGGCCAGCCAATTTGGAGAACACTTGGAAGCCCAAGGATCCCAGTTGAGATTCCAAAGGAAGATAGGAAAAGGGAAAGCATGGCTTTTCTTTTCTTTTTTTTTTTTTAATGTTTTTGGTTGTTATTTCCTTTGGGAGGCCCTTTATTTTTGTGCTCTCTCTCTCTCTCTCTCTCTCTCTCCAGGCACCTTCCTTGGTTACATACCTTTCATCCTATGAGGAAATTTTGGTTTTCCTTTTACATCCTGAAGCACTTGTGAGTTAGTTGCTCAGGTAACTTCCTTGGCCGTTACTGGGATTCATTAAGAATGTCTAGGCTGGGTGCGGTGACTCACACCTGCAATGTCAGCACTTTGGGAGGCTGAGGCGAGCAGATCACTTGAGGTCAGGAGTTTGAGATCAGCCTGGCCAATGTGCGAAACCCCTTCTCTACTAAAAATACAAAAATTAGTCAGGTGTGGTGGCACATACCTGTAGTCCCAGCTACCCGGGAGGCTGGGGTAAGACAATCACTTGAACCTGGGAGCAGGAGGCTGCAGTGAGCTGACATTGCACCACTGCGCTCCAGCCTGGGCAACAGAGTGAGACCCTGTCTGCAGAAGAAAAAAAAAGTACATCATGGGAGAAAATACCTCAATGCCAAACAGATCCTTTGAATTCACACACACAGGGTTGATATCATTCCATGTTTCTTCACCTAAATTTCTTCAGCTGGCAAAGGTTCACCAGCAACCTGGTTGATTGTGATCACTGGGTTTTCAACTTGATCTTTATTTTATGGATACATATCTTGCAGGCAGTTCTATAGTTTTCATTAGAGGACACTTAAGGCAAAAGGTAGCTCACAGGTCTTAACTCAGTGATCAGCTGTGCTTATATTTAACCTTACAAAGAAAAAACACTAATAACAAAAATCCTATGATATTTGTCCTAGCAGAACACTATCCAGTTGGCAAGAAAAGATCAGAAAAGGCCTTTGCCTGTTTCCTTTCAGTGGCCACGGAAGTGGTGGGGGCACTGCCGGAGGCTGGTCTGTCCCAGGTGTGAGTGACAGAGTGGTAAGATGAAGTGGAGTTCTGTTCATACTGTTATTTCTATCTTGGATTAAATACATAAAACATTTCAATGCTTATTAATGACTCATTTGGCATAACAAATTTAAGTCCTTGAGGACCCAAGTACAGCATGTATAGACAGTTTAAACTACTATCTCCTTACACTTGAGCTTCTTACCGGCGAGTATGCAAACACCAGCCCTTGTGTTTTTGCCAGATTTTTCTGGACTGTTCTAGACTTGGAAGACTTGGGGCCATGTTCTAGGTCTGGTCCTCTGGGGTTGCACCAGTTTTATCCATCACATGCCACCTCCCCGTGTGAAAAGTCTTTAATTAGCTTAGTGTCCTGTCTAATTATTCCAGCTAGTTCTTAGGTTTGTGCCTGGAGCTAGATGGAGACACTTGGCCCTCATTTTGGATGAAGACTGGGAAAGGCCATTCTTGCTCTGCTCCCCCCTCCCCTTAGCCAGTGTCTTCATGGACCTCCATTTCCTTCACCAGGGTGTTCTGGGTGCCATCCTCTGATGAGCATTTTATGTGCTAGCTTCTCGCTGAAATTCATTTGACACCAACGACTTAGTAAATGAGCTTTGCCTTTCTCTTGTTTTGATCATCAAAGTAAACAAAAGCATGGCTTCACAACTTGACCCAAGTGGGACGTTTTAAACCACTTAGCCAGTGATTTCTGATTGTCCCTTTGTTCTCAACAAACTATTAGATGGCGAAGAGACATGTCATGTTGACTCAAATACAGTAGGTCAGTGAGCTTATCTGTGATCCATGAAGCAGGATGGGTAGAGTAAATGTTTGTTAATTGATGGTGATTTTTTTTTAAAGCTTAATTGCTGTTTTTGACTGTCAGAAAACAAATGAAAGTAATTGGCTTGCTGAAGGTGGATTGTTGCAGGGGAAGTGAGGTGGAAGATTTCACCAACTGAAGAAAAAATTGGAAAGGGGAAGCAGTTCACACTGTGTTCATCTGTGTTTTTTTTGGGTGGGGGGGTGGCGCATAATGACTACAGCTGCTTGCTTGAGACTTTTTTTTGAGATGTAGTCTCACTCTGTCACCCGGGCTGGACTGCAGTGGCGCGATTTCCACTCACTGAAGCCTTGACCTCCTGGGTTCAAGTGATTCTCCTGCCTCAGCCTCCCTAGTAGCTGGGACTATAGGCTCTTACCACCATGCCCAGCTAATTTTTTGTGTTTTTAGTAGAGACGGGGTTTCACTGTGTTAGCCAGGATGATCTCGATCTCCTGACTTTGTGATCT
Organism: Cacajao melanocephalus; assembly: GCA_963573385.1. Lineage (NCBI taxonomy): Eukaryota > Metazoa > Chordata > Mammalia > Primates > Pitheciidae > Cacajao > Cacajao melanocephalus. The sequence goes on from CAUYLG010014582.1 coordinate 16,560, forward strand.
GCCCGCTCGGCCTCCCAAAGTGTGGGAATTAGAGACATTTTTAAAGTTAGTTCTTGGAATAGGTTATCTATCCCCAGGGTTCGAAATTCAAAAGGTGAAAAAGTGTTTACAGGACAAAGTCTCCTTCCCATCTCTGTCCTTCAGCTATGCAGTGACGCTTCCCATAAGCTGCAGATATTTTGTTTCTCAAGTTTTTTTCCAGGGAGTTTTCATGCATATACCAACACTCAGGCATTTCTGTTATTTTCTCCTCCTTTTTTTTATGTCCTGATTAATTGATGATGAGTGAACTTCTATCTAGCTAGGGATTTTTTTTTCCCCTGGGGTTATGTATTGGACCACTATGCATAGTCCTTCCATCTGGTTTTGATGGAGGGACAGGTGGACTTTGGAAAAGTTTTCCAGGGGACCGCTCTATTGAGTTGTGAAGCTCAGGTGATCTGGATTCTTAACTGACAGAAACTTTGTCCTGGCTCTTAACCCATCTTTTTTTTTTTTTTTTTTTTTTTAAAAACAGCCTTGCTCTGTTGCCCAGGCTGGAGTACAATGGTGTGATCTCCACTCACTGCAACCTGTGTCTCCTAGGTTCAAGCGATTCTCCTGCCTCGGCCTCCTGACTAGCTGGGATTACAGGGACCCGCCACTATGCCCAGCTAATTTTTTTGTATTTTTGGTAGAGATGGGGTTTTACCATGTTGGCCAGGCTGGTCTTGAACTCCTGACTTCAGGTGATCCATCCGTGTCAACCTCCCAAAGTGCTGGGATTACAGGCGTGAGCCACTGTGCCCGGCCTTAACCCATCTAGGTTTTGAACTCAGTGAGAAACGGTCTTCCCACTTTCATATTATGTGTGTAGTAAGGACTTTCTTCAAATGATGGAAGCCAAGCAGGGCCCACTAACCTGAGCAAGTGATGCTTATTCTGGGTCCACAGGGACATCTCATACAACCCAAGGGTGCCTGCTGGAGGAGCTGGGCCCCAGGAAGTAGCAGCTGGAGCTAGGCATGGGCCAGCTGTCCAGCGTGCCCTCTGGCCATGCTTCTTCTCTGCCTCTCCCTATCCCCTTTCTTCTGTGTGACTTGTTCATGGGGCACATGCCACAGTTCCAAACGCTTAAGTGTGACTTGATTTGGTCCGAGTTCCACATTTTCGTTAGTGAGACTGAGCCCACCGGAGCTGGTGTCTCCCCCAGCCCCACCCTCCATATATACATATGGCTGCTCTGTGCCCACATCCATGGTGGGCGAGAGGTTCTCAGTTCCAGTTCTTGGTGTAAATGTTGAAGGAGGGTGCACGGAGGACCCAAATGAAGCCCTGTGCCTTGGAGGAGAGTGTGCTGCGGGGCCGTCCTCGGGCCGGGCACTGTCAGTGAGGATGCTAGAACCCCTGCCAGCGTCCGTACTCATTTTCCCTGGCCTCCTCTTCACAAAGGGGTGACAGATGTGAGGCCGTGAGGCCTCTCCTGTGCTATAGCCAGGATGGATGTTCATTCCATCCTCACAGAGTCCCTTCCATGAGGCTCCATGAGGAAGGGCCCCTGTCCAAGCCGGGAACAGTTGTGCTTTGGATTAATTGGTCTGTTTTCATCCTCTGAGCTCCTGAACTGCGCAACTAAGCTCCATGTCACCTATTGAGTTGGCAGCCCTTAAAAAGTGTGTCTGCCTCTGGGGGCCCTTGGATGGGTTGGTGATAGCATGCCTTGGGGGAAGGGTACGGTTGTGACAGCGTCTGGCTCTTTTAGGGAACCTGTGGGTTTTTAAATGGAGGAAGAGATGTAGACATTGTAAAAAAAAAAAAAAAAAAAAAACAGCCGTGGCCCGGAGAGTTAACCCCTGAGACAGAGATGTGCTCCAGAAAGCAGGCAGGGGGCTCTTGCCCTAATGCCTGTCTCCTCCCTCCTGCCTTCTCTCTCTCTTTCTCCTCTCTCTCCCCCTACCTTTTCTCTTTCTGCTCTCTCCTCATCCCTTCACCCTTTCTCTCATACCTCACTCTCCTTCACCCTCTCTCACTCACTTTCTCTCATCCAGATCCCACCTCCTCTACCCTCTCTTTGTCCCCTCATCTCTCTCCCCTACCCTCTCTTTGTCCCCTCATCTGTCTCCCATTCCCCTGCACCCCCTCTCCCCTCCCACCCTTTCTTCCCCACCCCTTCTCCCCACATCTTCTCTTTCCCTCCCAGTCTCTCTCCTCTCACTCTCACCGTCCACCCCCAGCCTCCTGACCCTCCCCACCCCTGCTCTCTCTTCCTCTCAGCCCCTCTGTGTTTTGCCCCTTTCCGCCTAGCCCATGTTTCTCTTATTTTCTCTCTTCTTCACCCCTCCTCTCCTGGCCCCTGTGTCTTACCCTTCTCGTCACCCACATCCCTTCTCCACACTTCCTCTCCTGTTCTTACTAAGCCCTTCTTCCTTTCTTCCCCACCCCCCCGCTTCTTTCACCCCTGAACCTACCCCGCACCCCCCCCACTTCTCCCTTCCCTCTCTCTAACTCTTCCTCCCCTCTCTCCCATCCTCTCATCTGCCACCAAGCCCCTCTTTTCTGCCTCTCTTTTCTGTCTCTCTGCCTACTTCTTTCTCCCCCCACCCCAGCTCTCTCCCCAGAACCCCCCTCTGTCACCAGCGCCCACTCTCCCTCAAGCCCTCTTCTCTCTTCCACTTCCTCCTCCTTCCCACATTCTCCCATTTCTTCCTTCAAATCGCTGTGTACCTCAGATTTTCAATCCCAGAGGGCAGGAAGAGCTAGGGATGATGTTACTGGCCTTTTCTAGCCCACAGCCAGCCATGGGCCCCTACTCTAGAACAATCATGATTTTTATTTTGGTGTATTTCTTTTAGAATTATGTATACATATGTATACATATATACATGTGTGTGTGTGTGTATATATATATATATTTTAGCAATTGTAATATACTTCCTTTTTTTCTTTTTTTTTTTGAGATGGAATCTCACTCACTCTGTTGTTCAGGCTGCAGTGCAGTGGCATGATCTTGGCTCACTGCAACCTCTGCCTCCCCGGTTCAAGCAATTCTCCTGCCTTAGCCTCCCAAGTAGCTGGGATTACAGGGACGCACCACCACGCCCGGGTAATTTTTGTAATTTTAGTAGGGACGGGGTTTCACCACGTTGTCCAGGCTGGTCTCAAACTCCTGGCTTCA
>CAUYLG010014586.1:0-105308 GCA_963573385.1 Cacajao melanocephalus
AAATAAAATATTGGTTGGCTGCTTGTTTGTTATTTTCATCTCTTATTCCTTCCTGTCTCCATTGTTAAGCACAATTATTGGCATAAAAGAGGTTTTTAATACCCATTTTTAGACTGCATGCTAGCCTGGGCAATAGAACAAGAATCTCGTTCTCTCTCCCTTTTTCTCTTCCTCTTTCTTTCTCTCTTACATTCTTTTTTTTCTTTCTTTCACTCTCACTTTCTTTCCTCTCTTTTTCTTTCTTTCAAAAAATAAAAATAAATAAATAAAAAATAAAAAAACCCAAAAAACTAGCCAGGTGTGGTGTGCATCTGTGGTCTCTGCTACTCAGGAGACCAAGATGGGAGGATCACCAAGTTCAAGGCAGCAAGCAGTGAGCCATGTTTGCACCACTGCACTAGACCCTGTCTCAAAGAAAGAAAAAAAAAAAGTCAGCACATACGTTATTGGAAAGGTGAAAGTATTTTAACACAAATAAGGAGCTAATACTAATAAACTGCCTGATATATGAAAGATGCTCAATATAGGCTTATGATTAATTAATTTTATTACCATTATGAGAATAATTTTTATTGTCCATATTACATTTTACTATATTTATAGTTTATATGTTATATAAAATCAACCAATAGTATATCATTGCACCAGAGACCATAATCTATTATGTGGCTTCCAATAGGAAAATTTTATATCTGCAATCTTTCTGCTTTGTAATATTAGCCATAATTATTAGTATAAAGTTTCTGACTTTTCACTGCAATATGCATTCATAAGAAAATCATATGAAATGGTTACATGTATAATGTCTATAAAACCAAAGAGATCTGGAGATGTAAGTCTTTTGCAATTATCACAGATTATATCATGCAGAACATTTCTTCCATATTTTATACCGCCTAAAGTAAATGATACTGAGCTAACTACCCTATAGATGATTAATTTAGGTTTCTTACATTACAATGAGGTATTAAACTGTTTTCTGTCACCATTTAAATCTAAATGACAATGGATTGTTAAAAAGTACATTTTAAGTTCACTGGTCATACCACACACATAGCCCGAGTGTTGAGGGTCTACTCTTCTGGCAAACTTTCCTAGATGCTCTGTGTACCTGTAATCTACACAGTAAAGATGTATTTGAATCTACAACTCCTGCTCTCAAAGTAATCTGCTAGAATTGGGAACAGAGATTATTATCATTAATCTGTGTCCCTGCTAGGAGTGAACCTCCTTTTGGAACGTTTTCCTTTATATTGTTCACTTGTGACTGTGCTAAAATAATATAAAAATTCAATAATGAGATGGGTGAGGCTCCTTGCATCTAGTATACATAGTTTTCAGGACCACAATGAAGACCCTAAAAATAAACAATAGTTTGGATAATTTTCCTTGTGGGAGTGCCAAAAAGTGTACATGAGGGAAAACGAAGGCAAACAGAATATTTCTAAATATGTTTGTAAATACTGGCTGTTAGCAACGCTTTTTCACTAACTTTTGTGATTTGTATGATTTCCTGTCACTCTATGCTACTCTCATTACGTTACTAAAAATAACCAGCCTTTTTGGGGTGGGGAGAGGATGGTATTTGAATCAAATATTTCCACAGACTATATTTATTCTTTACCTAATTGCAAGTTTAGTTTCTCCAAGATTTTCTTTCAAATAAGTCCTAAGTCAAAAAATGTTTCCTATATTGCGTAGATGAGAAAATCTACATATTGTAAAATTGAAGAATTTAGGGAAATATTTTTTATGATTTTATTTTATATGTTCTTGAGGGGCCAATGGTGCAATGGATAATGCGTCTGACTATGGATCAGGAGTTTCTATTTTATATTTTCTTTATTCTATATAAAAATAAGTAATACAAATTTGAAAGAAAGTTGATAATCATAAAAATATAGAGTTAAAATGATTTTCATTAATTATCATTTTGGAAATAATTTTGTTGAAATATATCATTATATTAAGAAGATAATTTTTGAGAAAAAAGAAAAATTATTTTCTAATCATACAGTTTAACTGAATACTTCAATAACCGTTTGATAGGTAATTTAAAAGCTACATTTTGTCTTTGTTTTTGAAGCAAAAATATTTAATAAATAATGACAATAGGCATTTCATTAATAAAAAATTTGAAGGATCTATTAACTGTAGGCTTGTGTAATAAAAATAAATTTCTTACTATATATTGTAAACCTTTATCAAAATACATAGATATACTAATTTCAGTTACATTTTGCCATTAGTGTGGTAGGATTCACTATTATTAGGAATTTAGAGAGTAGTTTCATCATTAACACAATTTTAAAACTATAGTTTTTTGGTATACATTCAAAAATAATCTGGAAAATGTATACGTTCTTTTTAGCTAGAATAGAGCAAAGTACTTCTTTATCCTCTTTTTTTCTTTGATAAATGACTCAGAGTCAGCCTCAGCGAAAAGATACCAAATTTTAAAATGTATTATTATCAATAGTATGTGTGACCTTTACTTTAACTGCATCTTGGCTGTCAGTAATAATCCAAGGCTGTACTTTGAATGATAAAATGAAAAACTTTGCATATTGAATCTCCTGGTCTCCTTGAAAGTGTTCCGCTATCAGAGTCATTTATTCCCATTGTCAGAGCAAGGTCCATGATGAAAGCCCATTCATCTTTACTTGAAGACGAAGAGGGGAGGAACTCCACTTCTGCCTTGAATCAAGTACTTACTGCTTCAGGGCCCTCAGATATATCAATTCATTGAATTGCTGTAGGTCTAAGATTCTCACTCCTTTTGCTTGGGGCATTGGTTCTTTTAAGAGTTTGCTTCACCTTTATAATGCACAATTTCTGTGCCAGGTAAAATAACACTTTGTCATACACTTGAGAGTCTCTTTTTAAATGGGCTTTTTGTTTAGCTTCTTTTTCAGCTTAAACTGACATGCTAGACTACTATTAGAATTTAGTAAAAAGCTTGCTTTGCCTATATAGAGTAATAATAACTAAAGGAATACTAATTCATTAAAAATATCCTAATACATTTTATTTTGATGTAAACAATTTTTGATTAATGATTCTTATTCTTTAAAATATATTTTTATATTCTTATTCATTAATTGGTCAAAAATAGAACAACATCTGAAAACTGCATTGGACTTATCACCACAACTAATAAAATAATGTAGTAAATAGAACCAAAATAATAAATATGATGAGGCACATATGATTAGTTGATGTTTTTGCTCCAATCTCCAATTCAGAAAAATATAATAACTGAATAGTCTGACATGCAAAATTCTGCTTCCTAAATACCTTCAAGCAAATAACTTTATTTTGCTTTTTTATTCCTTACTCCACAGAAAAACTTGAAGTTTAGATTTTTTTCTCAGATTTATTCAAGATAGTGGGAAAAAAGAAAGTACTTTAACATGTCAACATTCATGAACTTTACCAAGCCAGACACTTGATACTCAGAAAAGTATGAAAGAGAAGAAAAGAGATGCTAAGGAAAAAAAGCCTTGGGTTATGTATATTTCTTTAGGCTATGATAACAATTACCAAAACCTTGTTATCTTAAAACACAGAATTTATTCTCTCATAGTTCTTGAGGCCAGAATTCCAAAATCAAGGTGTTAGAAAGACTGTGTTCTCTTGGGAGGCTCTGAAGGAGAGTCTGTTTCTCACCTCTCTAGCTCCTGGTGGCTGCCAGCATTCCTTGGTATCCCTTGGCTCGTGGCCTCTTTACTCCAATCAGTGCTGCTGTTTTCATATCATCTTGTCCTGGATGTGAATCTAATCTTCCTCTAGTTCTCTTATAAGGACACTTGTGATAGCATCTATCCACCTGGATGATCTAGGATAATCTCTTCCTCTCAAGATCCTTAATCACAATTTCACATTTTTAATCCCCAAATAAGGTCACATCGATACATTCCAGGAATTAGAACATGGACATATCTTCAAGTATGTGTGGTATTTTTCAAATCACAATAGGCTATTTCCTGCTATTGGCATGAAAGTTAAAAGAAAAAGTCATCTCTAAATGATGACCTTTTTAGATGGTAGTTGTTAAGATAAAATATATGTCCTCAAATGTGACCAATTCTTTGGGGGAAAGAAAAGTCTTGGAGAGCATTGCCAAACAAATACATTTATGCTACAGCAAAATTAATAATGAGTTATATCCAGAATATCAAATAATTTAAAATAACATGGATTTTTTTCAATAATTTCCAAATATTCCCTTTGAAATATATACATTTTTTTGTTGATTATGGTTGATGCAAAATAAGAACTGACGAAACTGCTATTTTTCCTTTACCTAATATTTTGATAGGAACATTAAAAAATAAACAGAAATGAGACAGGATATATTAATATCTGATACAATTTACTGACTAGTGTATGTCAATGTCAAAAGTTGATGAGAGAGAGATAGATTCTTTTGAGTTACTTTAATGGTGATTGAATTGATTTATGACAAAGAAAGCACTTACATTCATTTTCCATATGTAATGACAAAGCTCTAAAAATGTAGGTTAATTTAATTAGCTGGCAGTCCTTGGTTGTACTTTTGAAAAAAGTGTTTTCTGTAATGCTTTTGTGTTTTTTAAAGAACTAAACTAACTGATGCAAAAATCAGCAAGGAGAGCTCATCTGCTAAAATGCAAACTAGAGATGCTTTTCTATAGCTATTCTTGGGCATACTCAAATCAGGCTTTTTGAGTCTTAGATTGGCTGCCTCAAACACCCCCTTATTTACATAAACTCTGGGCTTTTGCAGTCATCTCCATTGTGTAAAGGAGTTTTTCTGCGTGCATTCTGATTAGGCTTGTGTAAAGATGCATAAATTTCTCATCCAATGAAAGGCTGACCTGGGGGAAACTGGCAGGGAGTGAGTAGAGTAGGGGATTAGTAAATTGGCAATTCCTTTTTAACTTTAGTAGTCATTTGGATGAAATGAACCAGATCTTAAAGAGGGCAGCAGTATTGGTCTAAATAGAATAAAATGCCTTTGACTTGTGAAAAGATATTGTAAAAAGAAACATGCAAAGAATCATTGTGAATAGATAGGAGATCAACCTGGGTGTTTTTCTAGAATAAAACAACAAATTAAAATGCCCAAAGAATATGTAAATTCTTGATTGTCTATACCAACATATTTGTTATAAAGTAACTTAATGGAATAAATAACAATCATTGTAATTTATTTGCTTATTTCTATTAAATTTCTATCAGAGAAGGGCAAATTTGACAATGAGGGTAAGTATTATAGATCACTTACAATTTTAGCTATTATGTTAGGTGTTTGGATAACACTTGGTAATAAAACACACTCAATAGGAAGGCAAACGCACCAATGCATTTCTCTGAATTATATTTCAAATAAATATGAATATTTAAGGCATTTCAAACGGTAAAATATAAAAAGAATGATTATATTATTTAAAATGTACTCAGGATAATGTCACTATAATTATCATGACAATTTAAGAAGTATTCTAAAAGTACTTTATATAAAAATTCCTTTATTAGTAGAAAATGTAAATAGTATAAAACAGAGTTTTCCTTTAATCTGATAATAAATGATGGCTCCAAAGGACTATAATTTTATTAAATGTAAGCAAGACCTTTTAACAAAATCTTTTGAAAGGAAGAAATATTGAAGGTCAAATTGAGCATATATATACCAATTAAAGGAGTAGTGATCACTGCAAATAAAAAGAGCTGGAAGACAGATGATACATTTTGAAGTAAATCTATAGAATACCTGAATGGAAAACTATTGAATAATATAATTATTATTCAGTGAAAGCTGGTAAAAGTTCAATTATATTCAAAATTATTTCATTGGCAATATAACAAACATATATGAGCATTTATATAGAGGCATGAATAAGCCTCACTTTACAATGTTGTTAGAACTGAAAGAAGTGTTAAAAAAAACAAACAAAAACCCAGAGCAGGGCAGTATTTAAAGTGGTAAAAACAGATTTAATTTAGGAACTATCATATGGGCAGAACACGGTGCTCTGGCTACCAATATCCAAGAAGGATAACAAAGGTCATTACTGTCCCAACCAAAATGAAGAGTTCAAATGCTTTTGCCCTTTATATCATGGCATCAGAGTCACCAAGAAAAACATCAGGAACTGAATGGAAAGATATTCTTATTTAACGTTGAAGAGACAGAGCAAGATCAGTTTCAATAATGTGCATTTACATCCCCTGCACCCCGAGAGCTGGTGGATCGCTGAGTCTTCATCCTCACCCCACTCTCGGCCTGCACACACACAAAATTGGGCTATAAACAGCAGCCCTTTCTTGCTGCAATAGGACCCAATCCCATGAGTCTGAAATACTGAAAGCTGGGGCATGCCTGAGGACCACTGATGTGCAGACGTAAGCAGAGCAAAGACACTGAGTGTCAAACAGGAAAAGATATTCTTACACAGCAGGTAAGCCCACAAAGGTTATGTGGGCACTGCACATCTTGGTAAGGAAGTGTGCCAGGCCCAAGGCCCATTCCTACGTGGCCTAAAAAGAATCAAAAGACAGTGATGTGATACTGCCTTTCTCAACATATTAAAATATGGGGGAAAGGAGAGCTCAGCACAGAACTGGGACCAGTTCCAAATACAAGATAAACTAGGGGTACATAGCCAAGGACCAGAGTTGGGAAGGTCAGTGGAAGGGAAATTACTATGACGAAACATCAAGGGTAGAGAGGATTTCTGTAGACTGATCAAACAGGATTCTTTCTGAAGGCAGGCCAGGGTGGCCAGATACCATCTGGGTAGATGGTGGGGGATATTTAGTGGTTATCAAGTGTTGGGGACTCTGGCTAACCTGACTAAACAGCATTCTTGCTAGGCTATGCATGTCTAGCAAGGACAGAACCTTGTTGAGAAGAGGGCCTAGAGGAACCAGACTACAGTTTAGCCAGTGAGTGTCAGAAGTCATCTATACCAATGTTATTTTAGCTATCCTGTGTGTGAGTATGAAGATTCAATATATAAATTAGATTCTAAAGTTCATCAGTATTCAAGTGGAGTCAGTTAAAATACAAAGTGAGTTCTCTAAATAGTGAGGCTACATTAAAATTGGAAACACTGCCAAGGAAACAAACTAGCTTCTTGAAGGACCTGAGGCCCTAATTATCTATGCTTTATATAGAAAATTCTGCCTATGAAGTCATCAGTGGATTCTTTATCTAAAGGTATTATTATAAAACGTTTGGTGTGTTTGAAGAAAGTACTTGTCCTTTCCAAAAAAAAAATATATATATATATATATGTGTATATATATATATATATATACACATATATATATATATACATATATATATATTTATATATATATTTATATAAATATATATATATATGTGTATATATATATATATATATGTAGTAGCAGTGCAGAATGCATTATGCCTTTTGTCTGTGCTCTTCTGTAAGGATTATTTTTAGATGTCTTCTTGTCTTATATTGTTCCCTTTCTTTATTTTTCCTTTTGGAAACATTTTAAGTTGAAGGATACTAAAAAGGGATCACAAGATAGTTTGATAATTACAGTATTTCATTATAAAGTGTTAGTTTTTGAATTTTTCTTCCAAAATTTTCTCTCGCATATGACTTCAACTCCTAGATCTGCAATCCCCATGAGATTAGTCTATTATTACATTAATGTTGCTCAAAATAAATATTCAAATAAGTAAAAATACAACAAATTCTTTTTCTTCCTATCTACCGTTCTGATTTCCTTTCTTTCCCAGTAAAAGGGCAATATTGCAGTAAAATAAAAAATTATTTTCCATGTGTATTATCTTTGATTAATCATTTTCTACTATCCTTTTAACCCAATAATTACTGCTTCTAGTCAAGCTTTGACTGAATTAGCAGTCATTAGGGATCTTCCTTACATTAGCTTCCATTACGAACTGCTGTGTTATTCCACTGCAGAAGCATTTAACACAGTTCTCTAATCTCTCCTCCTGAAACTGAGTCTCCCATTTTGTCAAAAACAACTCTTCTCCTGCTTTACTATTTCTATTAATTCTTCTTCGTGGGCTACCAGGTTTTCTCTGTGTCTAAGATTACTAATCGTGCTAATACTCTGGAATCTTTCATCTGCAGAATCTAGGTGTACTACTTGGATAATCAAAGCTACTGCTATAGCTTTAGCAAATACCCATGCCAGCTCCAGCTCCAGCTGATGAGTGGAAAATTTAAATCACTATTTGATGTCCCAAACTCACACAGGCAACTGTGTAGGTGGAATCTCCTTTGGAAGTTTCTTACCTCATTTACTCCCCATAGAGGGCATTTATGATTTTGTTTATTATTTTATTTTTTAGCCAACTAACACCTAAAAACACCTGTGGTTTGAATGGAACACTCTAGACATTTTCCTGCATGGCAGGCAGGACTTTGTTTTCTAGAAAGTAAACTCAGAAACCTCTCCCTGATGCCAGGCAGCCAAGAGAAAAATACATGATATCAGTTTGGCAAGTTACTTACTTCCCCTCTGAGATTTGAATCCATGGGAAATAACAAGGAAATTCAGATAAATAAATTAAAAGAAATTTAACGGTGCAGGAGGCTGTGACAGTGCCAAGAGACCAGCAGCAGTCATGCCACAGTGGTACCTTACTGATGCTGTGCCTGTGTGGCATGACCTTGTGTCAATTCTCTATCCAACCTTCCACTGCTTTTATAATTTTCTATATCTAGTTCTATAGGCCTCATTTGTTTTCTGAGCTACTCTATAACTTTCCAAAAATTTCACTTGTTCTCTGCTTAAAAATGACAGTTGACATCGTTTGGGAAAGAAAAACAAACAAACACACCTGATTGATGGTATCCTGAATGGGCCTCCTAGGCTGGCCAAACACAGAGTATTCTACTTCTTCAGTGTTTATTATTATAGCAACTTGCACATTCACCTGGATATTCACACCAGAAACATGAGTGTTACCTCTGCTCCTTCCTCTCTACATTTAATTTATTACTGTATCTTATTAATTCTATACATCTTATCTATATTTTATTTCCAACCCTTCTTTTCAGCCTAATTGACCATATCATAGTTAAGGCCTTAATAATATTTCAAATAGAATATTGCAGAACTTGTAACTATGTTACTTGTTTCCCTTACCCCAAATACTCATTAATGTGAGAGAAATATTAATATTGATAATAAAAGTATTTTTAAAATACAAACTTATGATGCCAGTCACCATCTCCCTATAGATTTTCAATGAAAACTCATTGCTTATCGAATAAAACAATATTTCAGCATATTATAAAAGCCCTTTTATAATGTTGTGGCATTTCCTTACTTCTATTGTCTTGTTTCTCACTATAGTTGTAAATTCTAGTAATTTAAATTATTTACCATTTTCATATCATTTCATGTTTGTGTGTTTTCTCTTGTCACATAATGTAATTCTATTTATTTTTCACACTGACTTTCAATCTCACCTGTAAAACCTATCCTCATCAGTTCTAGTTGGCACATTTCCTCTTACATGATTTACAAATTACAGAATAGCAAATGACATAAAGCAGTTGTTCAACAAGTATCCCTTCAATGAGTAAACAAATATACAATATCTTGAAATAAACATGATACTGCAATGAGCTAGTGGAAGAGCCTAATCAATAGCTTAAGCAGAGAAGAAAAATCCAACAAAAGATACTGAGAAACAATGGTCCACAGAGTAGTAAGAAATTCAGGAAACTGATATCACAAAAGCCATAAAGAATAACAAGTTACAAAAATATAAATTCACTATTGGCTGTTGGAAGATGGTGTCTTGCCAACTTTTATAAAAATTCATGCTATTTTGAAGTATACAAAAAATTATTGTTAAGTATACTCATCCTATTTGCTCCTGAACACTGGATCTTACTCCTTCTAACTGTATTTTGTTCTCATTAACCAACACCTCTTTATCCCCCCAATCCCTATGACCATTCTCAGACCCTGGTCAACCATTCAAGTCACTACCCCCGTTATATTTTATATAACTTTTAGCTCCCACATACATGTGAATAAGAACATTAGATATTTGTCATTCTGTGTCTGGCTTATTTAACTTAAACTAATGACCTCCAGTTCCACCCATGTTGCTGCAAATGACAAGATCTTATTCTTTGTTTATGGCAGAATAATAAAATAGATTTGGAATGTTCCTAACACAAAGAAATAGCAAATGTTTGAGGTGATGGATATTCCAATTACTCAGACATTGTATGCCTGTGTTAAAGAATTACATGTATTTTGATATATGCTACTCTTATCTACAAAAATTAAAAATGACCATGTTTGTGACATGATGATAAAAGCACTTTCAGAGTAAATAGAACAGGAAGCGGGAAGGTAAAGAGTTAGAGAAAACAAATAGAAAATCAATTGGGAAATTCTGTTGGAAAGAGCAGGGAAGTAGGATACTAGCTAGGGAGGAACAGGCACAAAGGTAAGGAATTAGTGAACTGTGTATGCTTGGTACTGGAGTGTTATATAATTAGTTTTTATATTGTTTTATTTCTGTTAAGCTTCTGTCAATATTAAGTGAATATCCGCTGAGCTTTCCTGAAGTGACTATTATTAATGGAAAATTTGATGCTTTCAATTCAAATGCTTGTTAAACTTTCATCTTGTTATTTTCTGTATATTCATTTTATTATATTAAATTCAGTTTGAAACTGGGTTCTGTCTTCCTTCTTGAAAATATTAATCTAAACAGGAGCTTAAGGATTATTATGTTTTTCTTGTACAACATTGTCAAGCTAGTACCAAGGATAAATTTCTGTAAAATATTTTTTTTAAATTCACTTGATACTAATATTCAATTAGTTAAATTTTTTTCTACTAGATATTTTTCACTTTCATATACTAACTTCTTATCCATATTTTCTACCTTATCACATTTTTTTCTAGAAATTCCCTTCACAAATAAAGCAACTGTTAAAAAGGAGAAAATTATAGCATTATTTTTAAAAAGGAAATCGCTGAGTGATATAGTGGGGAAGTGTTTTTATTTTCTAAATGTTTACAGTGTGTTTTTTATACTGAGATTTCCAGCTATCATTTTGTGCTTTCTGGATATGTAATATTCAGATTTATCTTTACTAATTTAATGCGTTTACTCCTTTCAAATAATAAAAACTATATTCCTCAACCAAAATGGAATTAAATTAGAAATAAGTAATAGAAACAAATTTGTTTCTATGTTTATAAATTTGGAAATTTTGGACATTTATAAACATATAAACAACTTTGTTGCTATTACTGATTTCTAAATAAATAATTTTGGAAAATTATAAACATATAGACATTAACACACTTCTGAATAATCAGTGGCCCAAAGAAGAAACCTCAATATAAATAATAGAATAGTTTGAAATGAATGAAAATGTAAATACAACATATCACAACTTATTAAATTCAGCTAAAATACTGCTCAGGAGGATATTTATTGTGGCAAATGCCTGTGTAAAATAAACAATCTCTCACATCAATATCTTAACTTTCCACATTAAGAAATAAGAACTAGAAGAGTAAACTAAACCCAAAGCAAGCAAAAGGAAGAAAATAATAAAGATTAAAGAAGCAGAATAAGTAAAAATAAACACAGAAAACACACAGAGATAATCTGTAAAACAAAGGTGGTTTTTTGAAAGATCAAAGATATTAAAAATTAGCTATATTGACAAAGAAAAAAATACAGAGGCCTTAAATTACTAAAGACAGGAATAAAAGAGGTAATATCTATACCAAATTTTCAGAAATAAGGATTGAAAGAAAATTTTATGAACAACTGTATGCTAACAAATTAGGCAACTTATATGAAATTTTTAAATTTCTAGAAAGGCAAAAATTATTAAAAGTGACTAAAAATAAATTGACAATTTGAATAAACCTGTGATATAGAAAGAGCTTGAGGTAGTAACTAACAAAAAAAGAGACTTTACACAAAGGAAAGCTCAGGTTCAGATTCCATCACTAGTGATAAAAAAACATTCAAATAATTACTACAAATTCTTCACAAACCCTTTCACAATTTTCGACTCATTCTATGAAGTCAGTGTTATCCTGATACTAAAACCAGACAAAAATGCCACATGAAAGGAAGGATAAATCAGTATCTGCAACGAACATAGATGTAAAAATTCTCAAAACAAAAACTAGCAAGCCAGTCCCAGCAACACATAAAGAGAATTACACCCCGTGACCAAGTAAAATGTGTTCCAGAAATGTAAGTTGATTTACCATCTAAAAATCAATTGATGTAATATGCCACTTTAAAAGAATAAATGGCAAATCTCTATGATTATTCCATTAGATGCAGGAAAAAATTTGACACAATTCATCATCTTTTATTATAGAAATGCTTAACCATCAAGCAATGGGAGTGAACTTTCTCTACCTAAAAAAGAGCATCTGCAAAAACCCACAGATAACATTGTAAATAATGGTGAAAGGCATTAAGCTAAGATGTGGGTAAAAATAAGCTGTCATCTTGCATCTTGTATTCATTATTGTACTGAATGTTCTAACTGGGGAAGTTAGTCAAGAAAAAGACAGAAACATCATTCCTATTGGCAGGGAAGAAGTAAAACTGTATCTTTTTACAGATGATGCAATATTGTTTTAATAACATTATAGAAGACCCACTAAAAACTACTAAAACTAATAAATAAGTTCTGTAAGTTTGCAGGATACAAAATCACCAAAAAAGAAATTAAGAAAACATTTTTTTAGAGTAGCATAGTAAAAGAATAAATACACAGATTCAAGAGTTACATAGAGAAAAGTGTAAAATGGTATCGATAGGCTTCATGATTAAAATGCCAAAAGCACTGGCAACAAAAGCCAAAATAGACAAATGGCATCTAATCAAATTTAAGAACTTGTGCACAGCAAAAGAAACTATCATCAGAGTGAACAGGCAACCAGCAGAATGGGCAAAAAATTTTGCAACCTACCCATCTGACAGAGGGCTAATATCCAGGATCTACAAAGAACTTAAATTTACAAGAAAAAAACAAACAACCCCCTCGAAAAGTGGGCAAAGGATAGGAACAGACACTTTTCAAAAGAAGCCACTTATGCATCCAACAAACATATGAAAAAAAGTTCATCATCATTGGTCGTTAAAGAAATGCAAATCAAAACCACAATGAGATAACATCTCACACCAGTTAGAATGGCGATCATTAAAAAATCTGGAGACAACAGATGCTGGAGAGGATGTGGAGAAATAGGAATGCTTTGACACTGTTGGTGGGAGTGTAAATAGTTCAACCATTGTGGAAGACAGCGTGACGATTCCTCAAGGATCTAGAAACAGAAATTTCATTTGACCCAGCAATCCCATTACTGGATATATACCCAAAGGATTATAAATCGTTCTATTATAAAGACACATGCACATGTATGTTCACTGTGGCACTGTTTACAATAGCAAATACTTTGAACCAACCCAAATGCCCATCAATGATAGACTTAATAAATAAAATGTGGCACATATACACCATGGAATACTATGCAGCCATGAAAATGGATGAGTTTATGTCCTTTGCAGGGACATAGATAAAGCTGGAAACCATAATTCTCAGCAAACTGATACAAGAACAGAAACCAAATACCGCATGCTCTCACTCATAAGTGAGTGTTGAACAATGAGAACACATGGACACAGGGAGGGGAACATCGCACACCAGGGCTCATTAGGGGTTGTATAGACTAAGGGAGAGATAGCAGGGGGTTGGGGGGTTGGGGAGAGATAACATTAGGAGAAATACCTAATGTAGATGACAGGGGGATGGATGCAGTAAACCACCATGGCATGTGTAAACCTATGTAACAAATCTGCGCTATGTGCACATGTACCCCAGAACTTAAAGTATAATAAAAAAATAAAAAAGATTATATACCCCCCAAAAATAAAGTTTTAACTGAATAGAATCATCTAAAATTCATTGATTTGGTGTCTTGCTGCTGTTAAAATTGCAATACTGCCCCAATTAACTTACATATTCAACATAATCTTTTTCAAAATCTCAGCTGCCTTTTAAAAAAATGACCATGCAATTCTAAAATTCACATGGAAATACAAGGCATCAGATTAGCCAAAACAATTTGGAGGACTCACACTTTCTGATTACAAAACTTACTACAATCCTGCAGAACTTAAGGCAGTGTAGCACTTGCATAAGAATAGACACATAGAGCAAAAGAAAAGAATCAAGAGTCCACAAATAAAGCTCTACACACTTACAATCAACTGATATTTAGCATGGTGTGAAAACAATTTAATGAGGACAAGAATCTTTTCAATAAATATTGCCCTGGACAACTGTAAATCCACATGCCAAATAATGGTGGACCCTTACCTCACAGATATGCGAAAATTAACTCAAAATGGATCATAGACCTAATGGTATAAACTAACATTATAAAACTTTCAGAAGAATACATAGTAGGTCATTGTGATCTTTTGTAAATCAATGGTTTCTTAGATATAATACCAAAAGGAAAAGTGACAAAAATAAAATAGATACATTGGATTACATCCTAATAAAAAAATTTTTGTGCCACAAATGATACTATCAAGAAAGCAAGAAAGACAACCAATAGAATAAGAGAAATATTTGTAAGTCATGTATCTGGAGGGAACCCAGTACACAGAACATATAAAGAACTTAAACTACTCAATAATAAGTAGATAGATAGCTCAATGATTTAAAAATGGGCAAAGAATTTGAATAGATATTTGTAAACAAAAGATCTACCAATGGACGACAACTATGTAAAAAGATGCTCAACAGGATTAGTCATGAGGAAAATTCAAATCAAAATCACAATAAGGTACTACTTCACATCCACTATGATTGCCATAATCATAAACTAGATAATAATTAGTTAGAATGTTGAGAAGTGGAAGCCTACATGCATTGTTTCTCGGAATAAAAAATTATACAGTCACTTTGTAAAACAATATGGCATTGCCTCACAATTTTAACATATGTACGTATGACCCAGCAATCTCGTCTACCTATATTTCTAAGAGAAAGGAAAACACAGGTCCACATAAAATCTTGTACGTGATTGTTCATAGTATCATTGTCAATAATTGCAAAACAGTAGAAATAACACAAATGTTCATCAACTAATGAATAAACAAAATGTGGCATACTTATACGATGAAATATCATTTGGCTATGGAAAGAAATGAAGTCCTGACATATGCCAACACATGGATCAACCTTGAAAACTTTATGCACAGTGAAAGAAGCCAAACATAAATAACCACATACTGTATCGCTCCATTTGCATGAAATGCCCATGATAGGCAAATGTACTGAGACAGAAAATAGCTTAGTGATGGCCTAGGGCATGGTGGATGTGTGGTGATCACTGCTATGGGGTTTGAGGCTTCTTTTGGTGGCTAGTACAAAAATATTCTAAATTTCAATTGTGTTGATGGTTGATCAACTCTGTAAACATAAAATAAAAATATTAAACTTTACCTCATAGATGTAGAAGTTTTGAAACTTAACTAAATATAAATAATGCTATTAAAATAAAAAGCTGCAGTTTAAGAAAATATCAGCTCATTTTTTTCTTTTCCATGTTTTTTACCAATGCTTTTTACTTTGCTACCTTTTTCAAATTTATAATTGATAGGAAATCAGAAGACAGATTATTTGCCATGATAGGTTCATATCCTTTGAATAATTTTGCATTCTAAGGGTGAATTTCATTTTTCCACTTCTTCATAAATTCAGAATCTTATAAATATCTTCTTTTGTGAAAATTGTGAGCTCATTTCTTTCTAGTACATTTTTGAGCCCTATGGCTACCTTGTGTACATATCTTCTGCCTTTTAATATTATTACTATTATTTTAAAATATTGGTGGCCAAACCTATGATAACATTTTGCTCACTCACTCTTCTCTAACACATTTAGTTTTATAGTTTTATTTATATATTTTCCCATGTGTATGCAAGATTAGAGTTGAAAATTTAGATCAAATTATTTTCTTCATATTTCTTGGTCATTTTCCTTTTTAAACATCATATTAAAGAATGAATTTTCTCATCATTATTTGGTGGTTAAAACCACAAACATATACAAAATTCAGATGAAATCTATGAACAAAAAAAAGTGAACCCCAAAAGCAAATATAAGATCTCAAGGAGATCTACTTCGTGTATTTCCTCTCCTGAATTAGCTTAAAAGAAATTTAGACTGCAAAGTGTTGTAAATAATTAAATGAGTAAATAACATAAAGAGAAAGCAAGACAAATAACAAATAAAAAATTGAACTGGAGACAAGTGATATTTAATAAGAAAAATCCTATACACTTAGAGTTAAAAAGTTTAAATTCAATTTTATTGTCTCTAAAATTAGTGTATTTCTAGACAAATGTACTAATCTTAGTTTTTTTTTATGTTTACATGGTTCCTAAGTTAAAAGCAAATTATTTGAGAAGTATTATTCCTAATATGTAAAAGAAAATAAAATTTAAACACATACTTGGTTTAGTAATTCAATAAATCTTTATCAATTACCTTTATATATCAAGAATATACATATCAGTGAGCAAAGGAGGAAGAAAGATTCCTACTTTTGTGGAACTTACATTACCATGTAATATAGACAATAAAAGTAACCTTAACAAATTATATATAGTATGCTAAAGGAGGTAAATGCTATAAGCATCAGTAAAACTAGAGCAAGGTAAATGGGACAGGAGTAGCAGGGTGTATTTAAATCGGGTGTTTAGGCAAGCTTCATTGAGAAGGTATCATTTGAACAAAGACTAAAAGCAAAGCAGAGATAGTCAACTGAAGGAATAGTCTACAGTAGTTCTACCTGATCCATGATTTTGCTTTCCATAGTATCAGTTATCTGTGATCAACCAGGGTCTGAAAATATTACATGGAAAATATCAGAAATAGATAATTCATAAATTTTAAATTGTGTGCTGTTCTGAGTAGCAGGATGAAATGTTATGCTGTTTCACTGTGTCCCACCTGGGACTTGAACCGACCTTATGTTCAGCATGACTTGCTGTAGATGCTACCCACCTGTTAGTCACTTATTTGCTGTCTTGGATTGACTGTCTTTATTGTCACAGTATTGCAGTGCTTGTGCTCATGTGATCCTTATTTTACCTAATACTTTACTAATAATAACTTAATTATTAGATATTATCATTAATTTCTTAGTGTGTCTAGTTTATAAGTTAAACATTATCATAGATATGTATTAAAGGAAAAACAGTATATATAAAGTCTGGTACTATCTGTGGTTTCTGGCATCCACTGGGGGTCATGAAACACGTCTCCTGCGGGTAAGGGGACTTCTGTACGAAGAAAAGGAGACAGCCAGTGAAAAGGGGGATAAGGCTGGTAAATAACTGTAGTGTTTGAGGAACAACCAGGAAACCACTATTTCTGGAACAACCTAAGAAAGAAGAAAAGTATTAGGAGATGTAGTTAGAAAAAGAAAGAATAAAAATGGGGAAAGGAGACTTTTTAGCTTTTAAAAGAAATTACTGTAAGTGAAAAGGGAAAGATTTGAACAGGGAGTGGTACAATTTAACCAAACTGTTAAGTCTCTTTCTGGCTATTTTGTTGAGGACAAAACAAAGTCATTAGGGAGGCTTCTGGAATGATCCAGGCTAGTAATGACCGTGGCTTGGATTGTGAGTAATGGAGAAGGTCCTACCACAAGGAGGTGGATTTATTACATAGTGGGTGTGTGTATACGTTTCAATACACAAATGTAGCACATACTATCTTAAATACATAAATATGAGGGCATTGAATATAGTTTAATAAGCAAAGAACAATATAGCCTAAGATTTTGTTAAATAAATTGACTTTCAATCATTCAAAAAAATAAAATCATAAATAAAATAAATTAAACATTACCATAGGTATGTATGTGAATATAATAGTCTTATGTGACTTATAAGAGATCAAACCCTCAGATATCCAGTAGTAATAAGAACTTTAAGCCAACTGTGGGACAAATTGGCCAACTAAAAGCAGCTACTGTGTGCCGCTCTAATGGAGGGAAATTATAAGGGTCAAGTGACTACAGCAGCTTTAGCTGAAACACTCAGGTGTATGCATTGGGGTTCATCAAGAAAACAACTTTACCCATGTAGAATGGAGAAAAGGAAGGCAGGACAACTGCCCTGAGAGTGACATGGAGCCAGGCAAGCAGTGGCTGAGTGAGTGAGAGACCCCAGATACCCAAACTTTTGCCATGGATCTTTGCAACCCTTGGGTCAAGAGAAGTCCTCATGAACCCACTCCACCTGGGCCTTCAATCTGAGATGCAGAGCTACAGGGAGTCTCAGTAGAGCAGCTGCTCAGGCACACATGGAGCCCTGAGAGCTTTAGATACCAGCATCCCAGCAAAAGTGGCTCAACTCCAGCAAAGCGGGAGGTCAGACCCCTTTCCATACTCTTAGGAAAGAGGCTGAAGAGCGATGGTCTGCAGGCACCACTTCCAAGACACCTTGCAGGATAACACCCACTGGCTTGGAACTCCAGCCAGCCACAGGTAGCAGTTCTACACCTCCCTGAGACAGAGCTCTCACAGGGAAGGGTGGGCTGCCATCTTCGCTGTTTCATAGCCTTAGCCATTGATATCTTTGGGCTCTGGGAAATCCAAGGTGACTAGAGACTAGGGCAGTCACTTGGCACAGGGCAGTAGCTCTGCAAAGAGGTGGCCAGACTGGTTTTTCACGTGCATCCCAAATCCTGTTTCTCTTCACTTGGTGGAATCTCTTCACTTGGTGGGTCTACAACCACCCCCACCAGTGTTTTCCAGCTAGCAGCATTTTCAATCCTTTCTGAGACAGAGCTTCCAGAGAGAGGCACAGATCACCACCTTTGTTGTTTCACCGCCTCAGCCACAGTTGCCTTTGGACTTTGAAGGGTCCGAGGTAACTGGGGGTTAGAGTGGACCCCCTGACACAGCACAGCTGCTCTATATAAAAGCAGCCAGACTACTTTTTATGCAGGTCCCTAATCCAATTCCTACTCACTGGGCAGGACCTCTTGACCAGGGTCCCCAGCCATGCCTCCTAGTCACCCCACATTGTGTTTGGGCTGGAAACAGGTCCATACCTCCTTGAAATGAATCTCCCAGAGGGAGGGACAGGCCCCCACTTTTGCTATTTTGCAGCCTTCACTGTTGCTACTTTGTGGTACTGAAAAATCCAAGGTGACTAGGGACTGGAATGGATCCCAAGTATAATGCAGGAGTCCCATGAAAAAGTGGCCAGACTGTTTGTTACATGGATCACTGATCCCCTATCTTCTCACTGAGCAGGTGCTCCCAGTCTGGGTCACCAGCCACCCACCAATAGGATTATTGGGGCAGTAGCAGCTCTGCAACTCCTTGTGACAGAACTCCCAGTGGAAATGGTGGGTTGATATTATTGCTGTCTTGAAACCCTCTTTCTTGCTGTCTCCAGGCTCTGATAAGTCCACAGGACGAGACGATGGTCTGGACCTCCAGTACAGAGCACCTACCTCATGGAAATGTGGTTGGAATGTTCTCCATATAGATCCTGGTCCTCACTGGGCAGCATTGTCTGATTTTGGACTCCATCACAACCACCCTGCCCTGACCTAACCAATCAGAGACAGCCAACAATTAGAGGAACACTCACATGCAGAGATTAGAAAGAATAGATGCAAGAATTCTGTCAACTCAAGTGGCCAGAGTGAGAGTGTCTTATGTCCTCCAAATGATCATTCTAGTTCTCCAACAAGGTTCTTAATCAGGCTGATTTAGTGAAATGACAGAAATAGAATTCAGAATATGGATAGCAATGAAGATCATTGAGATACAGGAGAAGACAAAACCCAATCCAAGCAAACAAGCAATCACACTAAAACAATACAAAAGCTGTAAGATGAAACAGCCAGTATAAAAAAGAACTTAATTGATTTGATAGACCTGAAAGACACATTATAATAATTTCACATGCGGTTGCAACTATTATCAGCAGAATAGACCAAACTGAGAAAAGAAACTTGGAACTTCAAAACTGGCTCTCTTAAATAAGACAGTCAGACAAAAATAATTAAAAAGAGTGAAAAAACCCACCAAGAAATATAGTCAACAGCAAATTTAGGAAATACAGAGAACCCCTGAAAGATTCTACACAAGAGGATCATCCCAAAGACAAATAATCATCAGATTTTCCAAGATTGAAATGAAAAGAAGTATGTTAACGGCAGGTAGAGAAAAAGCACAGATCACCTACAAAGGGAACCCTATTAGGCTAACACCCTTCCTCTCAACAGAAACCCTATAAACCAGAAGAGATTGGGGGCCTATATTCAACATTGCTAAGAAAATAATCTTCATACAAGAATTTCATATTCAGCCAAACTAACTTTTCTCAGCAAAGGAGAAATAAGATCCTTTTTAGATAAGCAAATACTGAGGAAATTTGTTACCACCAGACCTGCCTTATAAAAGATTTTGAAAGACGCACTTTCTTATTTGTTTTAATTTTGAAAGAAGCACTAAATATAAAAAAAAATACATGTACACAGACCAGTGGTAATAGAAAGCAACCACACAAACAAGCTATCATCATACCCAACTAACAACACAACGACAGGATAAAAGCCACACATATCAATACTAACCTTCAACACAAACAGGCTAAACTCCTCATTTAAAAGGTATAGAATGACAAGCTGAATTTAAACAGCAAGAATCACTATAGGCTCAAAATAAAAAGATGGAGGAAAAATAAAATAAAATAAAATAAATAAAAGGATGGAGGAAAATCTACCAAGCGAATAAAAATAAGAAAAAAAGCAAGGGTTGCAATTGTTAATTTCAGACAAAACAGGCTTTAAACCAACAACATCAAAAAAGGTACAGAATGGCATTAGATAATGGTAAAGAGTGAAATTCAAAAAGGAGGCCTAACTATCCTAAATATATATGCATACAACATGGGAGCTCCCAGATGCATAAAGTGAATTTCTAAAAACCTATAAAGAGACTTAGAATCCTACACAATAATAATGGGAAACTTCAACACTCCACTGATAGTATTAGACAGATTATCAAGGAAGTAAAAAAATATTTAGGACCTGAACTCAGCATTGGACCAAATAGATCTGATAGGCCTCGACAGAACTTTACACCCGCAAACAACAGAATGTAGATTCTCATTTCCACATGGCACATACTCTAAAATCAACCATACAATCAAACATAAAACAATCCTCAGAAAATGCAAAAGAACACCAAAATCATACTAAACACACTAACCACAGTGCAATAAACACATAAATCGAAGTCATAAAAATTGCTGAAAACAATGCAATTCATAGAAATTAATAACTTGCTCCTGTTGATTCCTGGGTCAATAATAAAATTACGGGAGAAATTAAGAAGCTCTTTGAAACTAATGAGAAAAAGGATACAATACACCGGAAATTCTGGGACACAGCTAAGGCACTGTTAAGAGGAAAATGTATAGCTCTGAATGCCTACATCAAAAAGATAGAAAGATCTAAAATGAGTAACCTAACATCACAACTAAAACCAGAGAAGACAAACCAATCCCAATGTTAGCAGAAGAAATAACCAAAATCAAGGCTGAACTGAAAGAAATTGAGACATGAAAATCTCTTTAAAAGATCAATGAATCCAGGAGTTAAATTTTAGAAAAAAAAAGTAATAAAATAAATAATAGACCACTAGCTACATTAATAAAGAAGATTCAAATAAACAAAATCAGAAATGACAAAGGGGTATTATCACTTATCCCACAGAAAAACAAAGAACCATCAGAGACTACTACAAACCCCTCCATGCACACAAACTAGAAGACCTAGAAGAGATGGGTAAATTTCTGGACACATAGTCCCTCCAAAGACTGAACCAGGAAGACGTTGATTCCCTGAACAGACCAATAACAAGCTCCAAAACTGAATCAGAAATAAATAGCCTATCAACTGAAAAAGCATAGAACCAGACAGATTCACAGCCAAATTATACCAGATATACAAAGAAGAACTGATACCATTCATACCAGAACTATTTTTAAAAATTGAGGCAGAAGGACTCCTCCCCAACTTATTCTATATGTCTAGCATCATCCTAATACCAAAACCAGGCAGAGACATGACAACAACAACAAATTCAGGCCAGTATCCTTGATGAACATTGATGTAAAACTTTTCAATAAAATATTTGCAAGCCAAATCCAGCAGCACATGAAACCACTAATCCACCATGATAAAGTAGGTTTTTCCCTGGGATGCAAGGTTGGTTTATCATAGGCAAATCAATAAATATGATTGATCACATAAACAGAACTAAAGACAAGGTTATCTCAACAGATGCAGAAAAAGAGTTTGATAAAATTCAACATTCCTTCATGTTAAAAACTCTTAGTAAACTAGGTATTGAAGGAACATACTTCAAAATAAAAGCCATCTATGACAAACCCACAGCCAACATCATACAGAATGGACAAAAGATGGAAGTCTTTCCCGAAAAACTGGCAAAGGCAAAGATGCCAAATCTCAACACTCCTAGTTAACATAATATTGGAAGTCCTGGCCAGAGCAATCCTACAAGAGAAAGAAATAAAGGGCATCCAAATAGGAAGAGAGGAAGTCAAACTATCTTTATTTGTAGACAACAGAATTCTGTATCTAGAAAACCTCATAGTCTCTCCCTAAAAGCTACTTGAACTGATAAACAATTTTGAGAAAGTCCCAGGATAGAAAATCAATGTAAAAAAAAAAATTTCTAGAATATATATGTACTAACAACAGCCAAGTCAAGAGCCAAATCAGGAACACAATCTCATTCACAAGTGCCATAAAATAAAATACATAGTAATACAGCTAACCAGGGAGGTGAAAGAGATCTACAATGAGAATTACAAAACACTGCTCAAAGATCTCAGAGATGACACACATGGAAAAACATTCCCTGCTCACAAATACAAAGAATCAATATCTTTAAAATGACCATACTTCCCAAAGCAGTTTATAGATTCAATACCTTCAAACTACCAGTGACATTCTCATAGAACTAGAAAAAACAATTTTAAAATTCATATGGAATCACAAAAGAGCCTGAATAGCCAAGGCAATCCTAAGCAAAAAGAGCAAAGAGGCATCATGCTACCTGACTTTAAACTGTACTACAAGACTACAGTAATCAAAACAGCATGATACTGGTACAAAAACAGGCACATAGGCCAATGGAACTAATAGAACCCCCAGAAATAAGGTTGTACATACAACCATCTGATCTTAGACAAAGCTGACAAAAAACAAGCAAGGGGGAAAACAGTCCCTATTCAATAAATGGTGGTGGGATAACTCACTAATCATATGCAGAAGGGTGAAACTAGACCCTTTTCTTACGTCAGACACAAAAATTAACTCAAGATGGATTAAATACATACATGTAAAACGTAAAACTATAAAAACTCTGGAAGACAACTTATGAAATACTATTCTGGACATGGGAACTGGCAAAGATTTCATTACAAGGACTCCAAAATGGTTTTTTATACTTAAAACCCAAAACTATGAAATCTCTGGAAGACAACCTATACAATACTACTCTGGACATAGAAACTGGCAAAGATTTCATGACAACGACTCCAAAAGCAATTACAACAAAAGCAAAAATTGACAAATGAGATCTAATTATCTTAATAGATTCTCCACCGCAAAAGAAACTATCATAAACAGGAACATACAAGCTACAGAATGGGAGAAGATATTTGCAAACTGTGCTTCTGACAAATGTCTAATATCCAGCCACTGCAAAACATACAAAATGGTAAAGACCATGGATGCTATGAAGAAACTGCTTCAACTAATGGGCAAAACAACCAACTAGTATCAAAATGACAGGATCAGATTCATACATAACAGTATTAACCTTAAATGTAAATGGGCTAAATGGCCCAATCAAAAGAGACAGATTGGCAAACTGGGTAAAGAATCAAGACCCATTGCTGTGCTGTATTCAGGTTGTATAGATGTATTCCCATCTCATGTGCAAAGACACACATAGTCTCAAAATAAAGAAATGGAGGAAGATTTATCAAGCAAATGGAGAGGAAAAAAAAATAAGCAGGGATTGCAATCCTAGTCTCTGATAAAACAGACTTTAAACCAACAAAGAGCAAAAGAGACAAAGAAGAGCATTACATAATGGTAAAGGGATCAATGCAACAAGAAGAGTTAACTGTCCTAAATATATATGCAACAAATACAGGAGCACCCACATACATAAAGCAAGTTCTTAATGACCGACAAAGAGACTTAGACTCCCACAGAATAATAGTGGGAGAATTTAACACTCCACTGTCAACATTAAATCAACGAGACAGAAAATTAACAAGAATATCAAGAACTTGAACTCAGATCTGGACCAAGCAGAACTAATAGACAGCTACAGAACTCACCACCCCAAATCCACAGAATATATATTCTTTTTAGCACAACATTACACTTACTCTAACATTGACCATATAATTGGAAGTACATCACACCTTAGAAAATGCAAAAGAATGGAAATCATAACAAACAGTCTCTCAGACCACAGTGCAATCAAATTAGAATCCAGGATTAAGAAATTCACTCAAAACTGCATGACCACATGGAAACTGAACAACGGACTCTTGAATGACTACTGGATAAATAATGAAATGAAGGCAGAAATAAGGATGTTCTTCAAAACCAATGAGTGCAAAGACACAATGTACCAGAATCTCTGGGACACATATAAAGCAATGTCTAGAGGGAAATTTATAGCACTAAATGCCCACATGAGAAGCAAGGAAAGATCTAAAATCGACACCCTATCATCAAAACTGAAAGAACTAGAAAGGCAGGATCAAACAAATTCAAAAGCTAGCTGAAGACAAATAACTAAGATCAGAGAGAGAACTGAAGGAGATAGAGACACAAAAAACTCTTCAAAAAAAAAAATCAATAAATCCAGAAGCTGTTTTATCAAAATAATCAACAAAATAGACTGCTAGCCAGACTAATAAAAAGAGAAGAATCGAATAGATGCAATAAAAAATGATAAAGGGGATATCACCACCAATCCCACAACACAAACTACCATCAGAGATTACTACAAACACCTCGATGCACGTAAACCAGTAAATCTAGAAGAAATGAATAAATTCCTGGACACTTACACCCTCCCAAGACTAAACCAGGAAGAAGGTGAGTCCCTGAAAACCAATAACAAGGTCTGAAATTGAGGCAGCAATTAATAGCCTACCAACCAAAAAAAAAAAAAAATCTAGGACAAGACAGGTTCATAGCTGAATTCCACCAGAGGTACAAAGAGGAGCTGGTACCATTCCTTCTGATATTATTCCAAACAATACAAAATGAGGGAATTCTCCCTAACTCATTTTATGAGACCAATATCATCCTGATACCAAAACCTGGCAGAGACACCACTAAAAAAGAAAATTTCAGGCCGTTATCCATGATGAACATTGATGTGAAAATCCTCAATAAAATACCAGCAAACCAAATCCAAGAGCACATCAAAAAGCTTATCCATCATGATCAAGTCGGCTTCATCCCTGGGATGCAAGGCTGGTTCAACATACATAAATTTATAAACGTAATCCATTACATAAACAGAACCAAAGACAAAAACAGCATGATTATCTCAGTAGATACAGAGAAGGCCTTTGACAAAATTCAACAACCCTTTACGCTAAAACCTCTCAATAAACTAGGTATAAATGGAATGTATCTCAAAATAATAACAGCTATTTATGACAAACCTACAGCCAATATCATATGGAATGGGCAAAAACTGGAAGCATTCCCTTTGAAAACTGGCACCTGACAAGGATGCCCTCTCTCACCACTCCTATTCAACATAGTATTAGAAGTTCTGGCCAGGGCAATCAGGCAAGAAAAAGAAATAAAGGATATTCAATTAGGAAAAGAGGAAGTCAAATTGTCTCTATTTGCAGATGACACAATTGTATATTTAGAAGACCCCATCGTCTCAGCAAAATCTCAGGATATAAAATCAATGTGCAAAAATCACAAGATTTCCTATACACCAATAACAGACAAACAGGGAGCCAAATCATGAGTGAACGCCCATTCACAATTGCTACAAAGATAATAAAATACCTAGAAATACAACTAAGAAGGGATGTGAAGGACCTCTTTAAGGAGAACTACAAACCACTGTTCAAGGAAATAAGAGAGCACACAAACAGATGGAAAAACATTCCATGCTCAGAGTTAGGTAGAATCAATATCCTGAAAATGGCCATATTGCTGAGTGTAATTTATAGGTTCAATGCTATCCCCAGCAAACTACCATTGACTTTCTTCACAGAATTGGGAAAAAAAACACCTTAAACTTCACAGGGAACCAATAAAGAGCCCGCATAGCCACGACGATCCTAAACAAAAAACAAAACAAAAAAACAACAAAAAAAACAAAGCTGAAAATC
Source organism: Cacajao melanocephalus (assembly GCA_963573385.1). NCBI lineage: Eukaryota > Metazoa > Chordata > Mammalia > Primates > Pitheciidae > Cacajao > Cacajao melanocephalus. The sequence continues at coordinate 26,537 of CAUYLG010014586.1, forward strand.
ACGCTACCTGACTTCAAACTATACTACAAAGCTATAGTAATCATAACAGCAAGGTACTGGTACCAAAACATAGATATAGACCAATGGAACAGAACAGAGGCCTCAGAAGTAATATCACACATCTACAACCATCTGATCTTTGACAAACCTGTCAAAAACAAGGAATGGGGACAGGATTCCCTATCTTTAACAAATGATGTTGGGGACACTGGCTAACCATATGCAGAAAGCTGAAACTGGACCCCTTCCTTACACTTTATACAAAAATTAACTCCAGTTGGATTAAAGATTTAAACATAAGACCTAACACCATAAAAACCCTAGAAGAAAACCGAGGAAATAACATCCAGCACATAGGCATAGGTAAGGACTTCATGACTAAAACAGCAAAAGCCATGGCAACAAAAACCAAAATAGACAAATTGGATATAATTAAACTTAAGAGATTCTGCACAGCAAAAGAAACTATTATTAGAATGAATCAGCAACAAATACATGGGAAAAAATTTTTTGCAACCTACCCATCTGACCAATGGCTAATAACCAGAATCTACAAAGAACTTAAACAAATTTACAAGAAAAAAACAACACCATCAAAAACTGGGTGAAGGATATGAACAGACTTTTCAAAAGAAGACATTTAGGCAGTCAATAAACATATGAAAAAAAGCTCATCATCATTGGTCATTAGAGAAATGCAAATCAAAACCACATTGAGATACCATCTCATGCCAGTTAGAATGGCGATCATTGAAAAATTAGGAGACAACAGATGCTGGAGACAATGTGGAGAAATAGGAATGCTTTTACACCGCTGATGGAGTGTAAATTAATTCAATCATTGTGGAAGACAGTGTGTTGATTCCTCAAGAATCTAGAAATAGAAATACCATTTAACCCAGCAACCCCATTACTGGGTATAACCCAAAGGATTATAAATCATTCTATTATAAAGACACATGCACACATTATGTTTATTGAGGCATTGTTCACAACAGTAAAGACTTGACACCAACCCAAATGCCCATCAGTGATAGACTGGATAAAGGAAACGTGGCACATATACACCATGGAATACTAGGCAGCCATAAAAAAGGACGAGCTGATGTCCTTTGCAGGGACATGGATAAAGCTGGAAACCATCAATCTCAGCAAACTGACAGAAGAAAAGAAAAGCAAACACCACGTGTTCTCACTCATAAGTGGGTGTTTAACAATGAAAACACATGGACGCAGGGAGGGGAGCATCACATACCAAGGTCTGTTGGGGGTTGGGGGGCTAGGGGAGGGATTTCAGGGGGTGGGGGGATTGGAGAGGGATAGCATTAGGAGAAATACCTAAAGTAGACGATGGGGTGATGGATGCAGCAAACCACCATGGCATGTGTATACCTATGCAACAAACCTGCAGGATCTGCACAAGTACCCCAGAACTTAAAGTATAAAAAGAGTTCAAAAAGCAACAAATGCTGGCTATATTGTGGAGAACAGGAAATACATATACACTGATGGTGGGATGTAAATTAGTTCAGTCATGTGGAAATCAGTGCAGCGATTCCTCAAAGAACTAAAAAGAGAACTACCATTCAACCCAAAAATCCCATTACTGGTTATATACCCCACAAAAAACAAGTCATTCTGCCATAATGACAATGACACAGTCATGTGTATGTTCATTGCAGCACTCTGCACAATAGCAAAGATATGAAATCAACCTAAATGCCCATCAGTGGTAAAGTGGCTAAAGAAAATCTGGCACATATACACTATGGAATACTAAGCAGCCATAAAAAAGAATGATATCCTTTGCATAATATGGGTGCAGCTGGAGGCTGTCATACTTACAAAGTAATGCAAGGACAGAAAACCAAATACTTTATGCTCTTACTTATTAATGGGAGTTAAATGATGAGAACACATAGATACAAAGAGAAGAACAGACACTGGGGGCTACTTCAAGGTGGAGGCTGGGATGAGGTAGAGAAACAGAGAAGAAAAATAACTCTTGGGTACTAGGCTTAGTACCTGGAAGATGAAATAATCTGTACAACAAACCTCTGTGAAACAGTTTACCTACATGCAACACACCTGCATATGTACCCCTGAAATTAAAAGTTCAAAATATTACCCTTAGCCATCCTGTAATAATAAGATTCAGTAGTAACTGCAGCAATTATTTTCTATGTATAGGACACAGATATAGACAGAGACATACACTTAGACATAGATATAGACATGTACTTTACACTTAAACATAGACATATACTTGGTCTCTCACTAGCACGCAATGTATATGACTTACAGCCTTATCATTCATTACCATCATCTTGCACTGAACAAATTCTCCAAAGCCTCAAGCAAGAACTTCATAACTGATGACTTAGATGATGTAGATTGCGTATACCATCCTTTCATTGGAAGTGTACCACTGCATCCTCTGATTAAGGTATTATTCTAGGAGATCATCTGACCCAGATTTTTTCATTATATCTTACTGACTCAGGAGTGGGCACATTAGTCAACCTAAACCTAGTGATCTCTGTAATTTGAATTAGAGGAACGTGGTTAGATAGACAGTGACAGTCACTGGATCTAAGAAGTTCATTTTGAGTCAAGGTTAGAACTGGAATAGAGATAACAATACCCACTTTGTTGTCATGAGAGAGTAAGAATTAAAAGCTTTAAAGAACGAAAGTTGTGTGTGTGTGAGAGAGAGAGCGAGCGAGAGAGAGAGAGAGAGAGAGAGAAGTTAATGTAGGAATTAAACTCAAATAGTTATTATATGATCCTATGATGCATCCTCCTTCTTCACTGAAATCATTTAAGTGCACATTTGTACATTGCAATTTAGTTATCCCTAGTTTAGATGATATACTAAAGCAATGTTTTCTAAATTTAGAGAACATTCTTTTTCTTCTTCTCTTTATCCTGTCAAAACACTTCAAATGCTACAACATTTTATGTTCTTTTTCTTCAATGCTTATGACCATTAGAGGTTCATTTCAATATCAACTTTGAGTTTAAATATATATTTTCTTATGATGTGTTTATATTATTTAAGCACTTTAACGAGTGTATTTATGGTGATCAATTTAAATTAAAAGAATTCTCTTTTCCGTATTCTTTCAGCATGCAGCTTTAGTAAGACTTTTCTCAACTTGCTGCTCTCATAACATATATTTTTGCTTCTATCTTGACCCTTTTGAAATAACATAGTCATGTTTACTGCTTTCAAATCCTCTAGAATCTCTCCCAAGTCTAGTGAACTTTAAAAAATGTCAGTTAAAGGTTCACTGGTTCTCTTGTTCACTTGCTTTAAAATTCATGGATAGCCGCCATTGAGATCACTGCTCTGTCGGCTTGAAGCATAGCGCCTTTAGCAGTTTACTTTTTATCTGTATCTGTCTTTTTCTTACAATTGTATGAAATCTGGTTTTGTATGAAAAAGGTTTTATCATTTTCTTCTGAATGCAAATTTAAAGAAGTATTTTTACTATGTATAACTAAAATGATAATGACACAATTTTGTTGTTATGGAAAATGATTTTTGATGTACTGAAATTAAAATCAGAGAAAATAAGTGTATTTAAAACTAATGGTTATGTGTTTTCTTAAAGCTGTTTTAAATACCTTATTAAAAGTTATGCTTATATAGAAAGATTCAAGGAAATTAAAAAAAAACTATTATCTTATTTCTTAGAAATTATGTGTAAAACATTACTGCATACCTGATCATGTATTTTCTGTGAATAAGGAGTTCAGTGAAGCAATGTGTATATTTATATATACATGCACATTGCTCTAAAAAGAGAGCCTATTTTAAAATGTCATTTCTATTACTTGAACTCTATACATCTAGTCATGTTAGGTTTAACCAAAAATTGACAGACATACAGAGAACTATGCTGTGCTGATATTTTAATAAATATAGATATATATAGGCAAAAAAGGATACGTAATTTTCTAAATAAAATTTTAACACTATCTTGAATTCAAGTTTATACCTTTAATGGTTTTATACAGTTTAACTTTAGGTATATATTCAGAAAGTTACCCTTTATGTAAGTAAATTATTTGTTTGAAATTAACAGATCATTTTTTTGGAATTTGGGAAATTAAATTTTAGGCAGCCCAACCAATTTATTTCCACAGATTATTGGAAATGATATTTCAGCATATTTAATCATAGCATATTCATGGAGTCATATTGGCAAACAAGTAAGTTGTTTCATAATGTATATGTTGTAAGAAATTAATGTGCGTTAAACCATGTTTACATGACCTGCTAAACAGTTACCTTTTCAGGATCTTATTCTATGTTAAAGAATGACTTGCCATTATTTTTTCTTTGTCTCCTGGGAGAGTTTTCAAGTTAAAATTAAACTTTCCTTGCTTTTGAAGTAAGTTCAACTAAAAATTGTATTGGCTAATGTTTTACATTCTGAGTTAGGTAGACAATAAGGAGAAGGAAAAATACTCACTGGGTTAGGGTTGGTAAAGGGGTAGATGAAAAGAAGAGCCTTGTGGGGAACAAAGAGAGGAAAAGGTGATTTTCCTCAGTCATAAATGAAGATCAATGGATAGGAAAAAAGAAAAGTTTTCTCAGAAAAGTAAAAAGTACAACAGAGGATACTAGAGGCTAAAGCTATACTCCATCTAAAATAAGACATGCCTGAAATTTGGCAAGAAGGGGCAAAAACATGACTATTAATAATTGATAGGCACCAGTAAGAAGTTCTAACTTTGAGCATGCTGCACAGAAATTGGTATAAGATGCCTTCAATATACTACCATTCATACTCTCAGTTTTGTTTTGTTTCGGCAGTTGACAAGAAGTTAATTTGCTTTAGTGAAAATCCCTCATTCCAACCTTTCTATATAAATAGCTCTTCCTCACTGTTTTAATGTGGTGCACACTGTAGCCTCACAAACCTGTTATTCCAGTATAATCTGCAGTGTCCTAACTAAAGTTATTGGCTTGGTCTTATTTGCACAGGGTAATGGAAGGAAAGGACAGGGAGAGTTTTGTTAAAGAATATAAAATTAAAGCTAGATAGGAGGAATTAATTCTAGTGTTCTATACCACTGTTAGGATGACTGTAGTTAACACTAGTAGATTTTCAAGTAGCTAGAAGTAGGTTATTGAATGTTCCCAACATAAATACATGATAAATGTTGGCGATGATAGATATGCTAACTACCCTGAACTGATCACTACACATTAGATGCACGGGAAATTCAATGTACCCAATGAATATGTACAAATATTATGTGTCAATTAAAAAAAAAGAGAGAATATTTTGGAATAGGTGCAGCACTGGGAGCCTGGTGAAGCCAAACAAGGGAGAAGGCCTGGCCAGAATGTGACCAAAGGCTCTATTCCTAGCTTCGGTAACACAGGAAAATGGACTTTGGGTTCTTCCTTCACTGCAGGTCTGCCTCAAGTGAACTGTGCCGGTACCCTGGAACTGGAAACACTAGCTCTTTCTTTCTTCAACATCTACTTCCTCAGCATTCTGCAACAACTTCAGCCAGAGTCAAGTTTTCCATGACATGAGATTTTTCTAAATCACTTCCTGATTGGAAATGCTGCTTACATTGCCCCAGGATACCCATTCTTGTCCATGACATATTATATTTGAATATACACTGATGGATTTAGTTTGCTAATATTTTTATTATAGATTTTACATTCTTGTTCATAAGAGAGACAGGACTATAATTTTTTTCGTTCTTTATATTAATATCTTTATCTTGTTTTGCAGTTAGGTTTATACTAGCTTGTATGTATTATGGAAACTGTCACGTTTATTTTTAATTCTCTGAGAATTTTTTAGTGAAAATTAAATAATTTATTTTTTGAGAAGTTATAAAAAACGTTCTCAATCTTTCATTTTAAAACCTGGAAAAATTTTAACTACTGCTTGTTTATAATGATCATAGAATAATGCAAGATTTTTCTTTTCCAAATTTCTTCTTAGTAGGTTTTCACAAATTACTCATTGTATCAATTATTCTTTTCCCAACAAATATTGTTTATTTGTGCTTTTTCTTATTTTTATAGTGATTTTGCCAGCTATTTATGAATTTTACCAGCTTATTTAAAAAAGGTATTGCTTTTGGTGGTTTCTCCAGAGTATTTCTATACTCAATTTCTATTCTCATATTTACTAGTTTCCTTTTGAAAAATTTTAGGGAATTTTTTACAACATCTTAAGTTGTGGGTTGAAGTATTAGCTCTACCTCTTCTTAAGGTTAAAATTTTCTAATTACTACTTTGCTTTCAGTCATTTCAATTAAATATGTAATGTTTTATAATTGTTCAACTGTAAAGTTTCAAATTTTTATACTTTTGATGTGTGACTTAGAATTCTTTTAAGTTTCCAAATTAATATGACTTTAAAAACTGTTATTTTATTAACATATATGCTAGTGTTTCCAAGCTTCCTGTTCATCTTTCACTAATCTTTGCCTTCTTTTGGTTTGTTTATATTTCACTTTTTCACTAAATTCATTTGTATTATCTGCTCACTTAGAAATTATTCAACCTATTACTGGGTGAATAATAATTCTAGTTACTCCCCTATTGACTTACATAATATTTTATTATATTTGTTTTCTCTCTTTCTAACCCAATGATTTATTACTTTTACTATTTTATATATTTGCTTATATTTACCTATGAAAATATAGGTATTTTTTTGAATGAGCACATTTTCTTATACTGCAGGGTTTTTTTGTATTACTATTATTATTGTTTTTGAGACAGAGTCTTGCTCTGTCACCCAGGCTGCAGTGCAGTGGTACAATCTCAGATCACTGCAACATTCGCCTCCCTGATTCAAGCAATTCTTCTGCCTCAGCCTCCTGAATAGTTGGGATTACAGGCCCCCTGCCACCATGCCTGCCTAATTTTTGTATTTTCAGTAGAGACAGGATTTCACCACATTTGCCAGGCTGGTCTTGGACAACTGACCTCAGGTGATTTGCCTGCTTCAGCCTACCAAAGTGCTGGGATTACAGGTGTGAGCCACCATGCCTGGTCAACATTAACTTTAAAAGTAAGGTAAAATTGGAGATTTTTCGGTAATGGAAGACTGACTAGCAATGACCTTGGCCTCATCACAAAGCTTGTCTTCCCCAGAGATATAGTGACTGCCTGATTTGTGTTTCTGAGCAATACTAGTGGTTAAAAATCTTTTCCAAAGCATTCTGTTATCTTGCACTTTGTTTTAGATACCAAGGGCTGTATAATTTCAAATGCTGATGTTCCTATTCAGCAACCACATATTAGTTGTGGGAAAAAATATTCCAGCTTATAGAACAAAGTTTATTTTTTAAACATAAATTGAAAAATTTAATTATTTTTCATCTTTTCTTGAATTATTTTTCTGGGTACTTTTTTAATCACATCCTCACACATACACACACACACACACACACAAGCATTTGTCCTTCAAGGTTTAATTGACAATTTTATTTTATCCTTATTCTACACTTTTTCAAACTTTTTAAAAATTTCTTTCCAGAGTCTCCCTCTGTCACCTAGGCTGGAGTGTGGTGGGAAGATAGGGGCTCACTGCAACTTCTGCCTCCCAGGTTCAAGAGATTCTTATGCCTCAACCTCCTAAGTTGCTGGGACTATAGGCATGCACCGCCACATCTAGCTAATTCTTATTTTGTTTTGTGTATTTAGTAAAGACAGGGTTTTATGATGTTACCAAGGCTGATCATGAACCACTGGCCTCAAGGGATCCACCCACCTTGGCCTCCCAAAGTGCTGGGATTACATGTCCACAGACAACTTTTATGTTTCACCTGGCTTCAGTTACCACCAATACCACAGAACACTTTCATGTTTGCATCTGCAGGCTGGATGGAGAGCTCTTCTCTCAGACTGAGACTTTATGATTTTTACCATTTTATATGATAAGTGCTTGCTTATATTTACTTATGAAATTACTGTTATTTTTCGATGACCACATTTTCTTACACTGCAGGCTTTTTTCTGGTATTATTTTTATATTCCCATTTAACCTCCCTCCCCACCACATCCACACATTCATTCTGCCTCTTCTCCAATCTGTTTTCTATATGACAACCAATGCAGAACTTTCAACACAGAAAATGAAACCGCAGAATTCTGGTGTAAAGTATGTTAATGGCTTCACAATGTTCTAAGAAGAAAAACCAAAATACACAACATGAACTAAACAGACCTGTGTAATGGAGCCCTACCTCATTCCAACAGTCTTTTATTCTTCTCATTTCTCACTTTAATCACCCTGGCTTGTCTAATTCTTCAAATGACTGTTGTTATCTTCTGCCCAGTGATTTCCTGAGACTTACCCTTCTTTACAGACTTTTCTTTTTACTGAGAACACATTTGAACTTTGTTTAAATCTCTGGCTTCCCACCATTTCCTCACTGACATATCCTTGTGCTCCTTATTTTTGTAGACATCTTCTATTTTCTGCTCACATCAGGTGAAGCACCTTAACAGCTATAGCAGATTCTTTTCTGATTACATAATTAATTTCACATGATAAACTCAATAAGCAGGAATGTAATAGACCAGTTCACAATTTTATCCATAATATCTATCAAAGAGAATAGTGTCTATTTGTCCTGACTTGGTATTATGAATACATTCAATAGTCACCAACCAGATTAGCCTCTCATCTTGTTGTGGCTAATGTTCCCTTACGACATCTGTATTAAGTTCATTCTCCCACTGCTATGAAGAAATACCCGAGATTGAAAATTTACAAAGAAAAAAGGTTTCATTGACTCACAGTTCTGCATAGTTGGAGAGGCCTCAGGAAACTTAAAATCATGGCAGAAACCACCACTTCACAGCGTGGCTGGAGACAGACTGAAAGCCAAGCAAAGGAGAAAACCAATTATAAAACCATCAGGTCTCACGAGAACTCACTATCATGAGACAAGCCTGCGGGAAATAGCCCCCATAATTCAATTATCTCCACCTGGTCCCGCCCTTTACCCATAGGGATTCAAGGTGTGATCCGGGTGGGGACACAGCCAAACCATATCAAAATCTTTCAAATTTTACTTAATTATTGATTTTGAACTACTTCTCATAATGTTTATGTTGGAAATTAATATACATGCCAGGAGAAACTGAGTTGGCAGTACAATTTGAAACATTATGGACACTCAAAAAATATTTGTTGATTCAATGAAGAATTGAATACTGTGTGCGCCTATCATGGATAGTTATGTTGAAGTAATATCAATCCTAAAGAATCCTGCCTTCAAATTTAAGGTTTAGTTCTCGTTATTTGTCTTTAAAGTTTATAGCATTAATGACCTTAAATATAAGTTATCCACTTGTTTACAGTTAGCAAGTCAAAAATGTGAGAGTAAACACTAGGAGGGATGTGTATAGAAATTACATCAATACCAATGACATTATTCAGCAGTCGAGGACTGTAACAGTAGTTTTGTAGGGTCCAAAGGGACTCATACATAGTTATGCTTGGACAAAGGTCCCAAGGTTGGTAGTTTCAACCCCCAAACCAGAGAGCATTAATTTTCCTTCATTTCGGTGCATCAGAGTCACCTGTGCACTATTATCTAAAATGCTCAATATATGTAATTTTCTTTTATTTCCACAGTGAACTCTAACCTTGGCATAGAGTCTCTAGTCCTTCCTGGGAACAGGAAAATATGGTTTAACCCCTGATTCAGTTCATTTCAGAAAGTTGAGGGGTCTGGACAGGAATGACCCAGCTCTTTGATTTGCCTCCAGGCCCACAGAGAGAATTAGGGGAGTGAAATCTTTGTCAGGGTTTGTCCACAAGTTTTCTGGGGTAGTGAAGAGAAGGTGGGGAGCTGGGATGAACAACTAACTGTTGCTATCACTTGCCGTTGGTGTTTTGGGATGTTGACAGGGCCTTCTCAGGGCACTTAGAGGAGGGGATTTGTAGTAATGTGCCCTGTATCGTGTCACTCTCTCTTATTAGCTTTAGAAAGATTACTTCTGGAAAAGTACTAACCAGTCTCTTGGGGCCCCTCAGCAAAGTAATCTTGAAGGCTCTAGATTCTTCTGTTTTTCTTCTGAGGTTTCAACAAGTTACTGTGCTGCAGAGTTTTTATCAGTACTGGGGGCCTGCTTAGAGCACCTCAACTCCCAGGAGTCCGAACTCCATCTCTGGTCCTATTGCTGGAAGCCCACAGACAGTGGTTATAACCACTAGGAACGGTTAGGGAACTGCTTCTCTAGTATTTTTTTCAAATTGCTGCCTGAGATCTGTAACCTGACTCACCAAGGGAGTTTAGCCAGGATTCAAGGACAAAAGACAACCACAGACCACCCCCCACCAACCCTTGGAATGAAAAAGCATATATGAACAACCTGTTAGGATCCTTGAAGCATGCTGCACTCCTCCTGCTAGCACTTCCCAAGACCAATGGGCATGGCTGGCCAAGTGCCCCACTGGCTCCACTAGCACTTCCCAAGACTTATGGGTGAAGTACTCTGCAGGCCCTCAGACTTTTGCAACAAATCCACTAGCACACTCCTTTAGAATGTAAGGCAGGCTCCAATAGCACCTCTCAAAAGTGCCCTGCAGCATATTTCAGCTTTTGGCGCTTCACAACTGCATTCTGCTTAATTGATTACCCAGCTGCTGAGCCAGATTTTCAGGAGCTCAGGTGAGCTAGAGAGAGTGCTAAACTGCCAGGTGTTGAAGCAGCCAATTAAAGTCACAAGCCAAAATGGAAGTAACCGTCAAGCCTCTAACCACTTGCTGTGATCATAAAACCAAGAGGCTACACTAGAGAAAGCCTGAACTTCCCCTTGTTTCATTTTCCACCATGGATGAGAAATAGTTTGTTTTACTACTTCCTCCTTTTAAGTTTCTCCTAAGGAAGAGAGGCCCCTTGGATCCCTAAAAAGGATATTCTCTGAGTATTTACGGAGAAGTGGATCTATGATGCAAAGTATAGACTCTAGCAGCTGTGGCGCAAGCCACTCAAATCTCTGCTCAATAAAGAAATTGCTGTTCAAATGATACAAGTGCAGTTAGGTAACAGTCTCCAGCTGTTAGCATCTTCAGGCTCTGACTCGGCTTTCTAAGGTCACACATTACTCAATCAGGCTACAGCTTGATAAAGGTGTTAGAGTGTGGTCACTACTACCCAACCTACGAATTCTCCATAGGTAGTCTGTGACACAAATGTTAACACCAGACCATGGGCTCCGTGGAAATGATTTTGGATTTGTGTTTGTAAAATTTGTATTCAAATTTTAATGAAAGGAACATTAAGACTATGTTGTTTTTATATTTCTTGGAAAACCATTGAATTCCTATTTCTTATTGACACACACTATATGTGTGGGTATATTCACAGATTTTTTATAAATTGAGAAAGAAAAAAATGTACTAGAAGTTTTATAGGTTTTAATTCTCCTAAAATATTCCTAGGACTTACACAAGCATAAAATAGTGTTTCTATAGTAGCCTGTAATTCAGTTTGGCATATTATAGTTGTCAGTGAAAAGTACGAAATGACATCAAATGTATTATGTTTATTTTTGAATCAGAAGTGAAACTTGGTAATTCCATTCTTATATTTAATAAATGACTATTTTTTAAATTTTAAGCATCTAATTATTAAGTAAATCATAGTGAACTATTCTAAATCAAATTAATAAATTCAGCAATCATCATACTATCACAAGTTATTATTTAGGAAAGAATTGAAAACTTTGAATTTTCACCCAACTGTCAATTTAACACCATATACATATGGTGTATTCTAACCTGCCTAAGTACCTTAGAATTTCCATCATTTATAACAATTATAGAAATGGTGGTTTATATTTGGCTGACTCAAAGCCCTAACATAAAGTAATCTACATTCCCTATTCATGAAGAAATTGTCATATTTGTGAATTTACATATTTTACTCTTTAACATGCTACTAGATGTATCTGAAGTTTTTTTCAGATAAAATGTAGTCTAATCTTTTAAAAAGGTCAAATAAGGCAATCACCAATGTTACATATCTTTATTATGCAACTGTATAATAAAGTTATACAAGTAACTTTATTATTATATAACACATATTGTTACTGAAATGACTAATAAACCAGACAAATTCTACATGCAAACCGAGTCTATAGGATGTCAAATAGAACACTTGTAAATTCACACACATATATTCATACACATATTTATTAGGGAGAAAAGAAATTTTAAAAATAACAGTGTTAAGGGTTTGAAAATTACATATGGTAAAAAGAATTTTAAGTAATGATATATATATTTGAATTTATTTAATATCATATACATATGGACTTGAATCATAATATTTCAAATATCCATATACACTTTTCTAATTACTTATAAAATTTAACACTGAGAAACAGTCCATAAATGAACAAGGTGAGCTAGTATTTTTATCCACAGTATAAGCCATTACAATGAAGGCAGTTTTTCTGGTAACTCACCATCAGTTCTTCCTTGGACTCTCAGAGTTTCAAGTGACCCCTCTCTCATATGCCTGATTAGAAAAGTATGACCTCCATGGATGAAAAAATTCATGAAAATTGTTAAAGATTAAAAGTCATTATACTTACTTGCTATTACAAATTCTAAAAAATAAAGAAATATTTAGAAGATATAAACACTGGTGATATTTTTCTCCACTATTTAGAGAATATGTTTACCTCCTAAGTTTAGAAATCAAAAAGTGTTTCCAAAATATAATTATCAAGTAGGATGTTAATAAATATATTATTTACACTTAAATTGATTTAGCCTATATATTTGTGATCCAAAATAATTTTATTATTCTAGCAATAATCAATATATTATTAACAATTTTTTTTGGATTACCAAAATCTGAGAGGAAAAAATCTATTAAAATATAAATAAAACATTTATTATCATGTGCATTCCAGAATGTTTTTCCTACAAAATACACCTCTTTAAACTTACGTGGATTCAGACAAAATAGTTTGTCAATAGATTTTATGGTCAATGTTTGTTACGTATCAATGTAGACAAGTATATGTCAACAGTAGGCAATAGAATTTATAATATAGTAACAAAATAGTTTTTTTAATTATAGAAAATGTAGGTAGTTCAAATGGAATTTATATTTATTTGCACTAAACTATACGATATATATTCAGCTTCACATATTCAGTTTCACTGATTGAAATTTCCTTCCCGCATCTTCAGAAGTCCTGTTCCATTGAAATAATAATTTGCAAGCTCAATAAAAAATTGAGTGGCAGAGCACCGACTTTTCAAAGAATTTTCAGATGCTATGCCTACATTAGCCAAATAAAATGTTTAAAAAATAGATAAAAATGGGAAAATTGTCTCATTCATTGGTTGAATTGCCATGAAATGATCTAATTCTACTGATTTTCCTATTCTTCTGAACAGACTACCTATTGAGATTTCCTATTTGCTGTAGGCTGGACCTGATGAACATAAGCTTTCAGAGAGATTGCAGCTGACAAGACATTGGAGAGGGCTCTTTAGGGGTTCAGACTTAACTTGTATCCCTCTTTTATACCTGGCATAAGAGCCTAAAGAAGTCTTTTGATGCCATTGCAGCAGCCATTGCAGCAATAGCATTATCTGTATTGCCCCAGTGGGTAGTAATGCATCAGTCAACCATTACTGGAGAAATAGGAATGTAGAAAGAGTCTCAGAATGCATGTGCAATGGTAGTAGTAGTTACTCTATTTCACTTTCAGGAGGAAAACATCGTAGCCATCCTTTGCTTTAGAACTTTCTGTTTTATCAAGCATGTCAATGTTAATTCATTGGCACTATTTAAAAATTTTTTCTAAGATAATGTAAAACATTTTTTGTGACACAAATTTAAGACATGTACACCCATTTGCATGTACACTTTCAGAAAGTGCTTATTTTATGGAATCAGAAAGCTCCATTATTTTTTCAAATACAAAGTGACGTTTTGTTTTCTTTTGTTTTGCTTTCTGCTTTGTAAAGCAGTGTCAATAATGCGTATTTATGTTTTTCCTTTAAAATTAAATTGTGTGTAGATAAGTTGGCTAGTCTTAACTTTCTGAAAAATACTTTCAAAGTATTATATCCAGACAAAAATTACCCATATTCCTGAATCTTTACTAATCTTTGCTTTTCTTATGACTCATTGACAATTTACAACTGAGGTAATTGAAACTCCTTCATGCTGTTTGAAAAGCTTGGCCTTAACATTTGAGACAAAGGCAATATACAGTTTAGAAGAAAAATAAACATTTAAATATTGTGCATTGTAAGCATTTGCATCTTTAAATAAAAGCTAAATATGCGAATTACTCTAAATGAAGTGAGGAAACAGCCTAAAAGCCTCCTCATCTTGCTGTAATGTTTTGTGAAGAATTTTATATCCCATGTGTTGTGTTGTCATATTCTTTTGGTATCAATCTGGATGTGAAACAGTTCATGAATTTAGACTGTACCGCAATATACTACCTAGATGACATCTCATAAAACAACTTCTTATGTAAGAAGGGTAAGTCAGTTCCATTTTATTACACATTTACTGGTGATATCAAAATGTATTAAATAATGCATATTCTTTGCCCAGTTTTAAGAACTTTGTTGTAATATATCATATAATATTTCAATACATCATTGCAATTTAGCAATATATCATATAATATTCATGAATTGCTTTCTGATTGGTTTGGTAAGTGGACAATCAGTAACTAGGAACTTAGAACATTTTTGTGTGTGTATATATAACTGTATTAAACATTTCAGAATCTCTGGTGTATTTAAATATTTATGCTTTGTTGAAATGAATGAAAGAATAATTCCTAGCTTAAAATGACAGCCCAGATAATTCACTAAATGAAAGTAAGAACATATGGTCACAAATATTATGTTTTGTGAGTGTGTATATGTTTTTTTTAAATTAATTATATTACAATGGAAAAATCCACCAAACAGAACTACTTTGGCAATAGTATGTAAGAAGTTAGAAACTGCAGTAAATCTCAAATTATTGAATTAAGCATATAAAATATAGAGAACATATTGTAAATAAGTGTTTCAGAACTTCACACTTTATATATTAGAAAATATCACCACTTGAATCTGGGCAGCTTCACATTATTATTTATCAGTAAAACATATGGATGTCCATTCCAACAAAGAGTAATGTAGCCTATGCAAATTGTGTTATATTTTGCTACCAAGTGGGTTACAAATAAACTTCTTATTTTAAAAACTTTTGTGTTTTCAGATTTGCAAATAATATATGTAATGCTGTCAGACTAAATTGAGTTGTACCGAAACTGTATCAAAATAACTTACAAAGCAGAATTCAGTGTAAAAATTAGTAGAGAATTATAGAAGTGAAAGCTGTGCTTCAAAGTGCAGCAAAAAGGGCATCTTACTTATGTGTACTTTGAGTACCTTTATGTTGCAATACTGTAGAACAACATTCCCCTGTATCTTTTCATTAAAAATCTAGGGAGGGATTCAAATTTGTCGTATGAAAATAGAGTGCCCTCAAAAAAGATGTGCTAGGCTCTTGATAACCTACTATACATTTCATTTACAGCTATTATACTTTGATATATATATATATATATATATATATATATATATACACACACACACATTTCTAAAAGGAAGCATCAGGCATTGTTCATTTCAGAACCAGACTCCATAATCTGGTGACTGTGTTAGTACTTCTCTTATTGAATCAGGATATTTCTCCATGAATGGCATTTTGTAGATAATATATTAGTAACTAGAAACATGATTCGAACAAAAATTGTAGCTTAAACAAAAAAAAATTGTGATAGTACTAGTATGATGTGGTAATTCACAGTAATATTTTCCCTTAATAACTAATTTTTTTAAAAACTAAACGTTATATTAATTGTGGACTGAAATAATTCCTGTGCAAAAATAAACTACTTGTCAAAGACACTAAGTAATATCAATTAGTGTAAACTATTCATGTAAAATACTGTTAATGTATATACTAGTATAATATAAAGGCAAAGACTCTTCAAATGTAATTAGTGTAATAGATTATTTATACTTGAAAAATATCTGTATATTAGCTCAGAATGACTAATGGTAAAATATGTTTAAGAGAAAAACAATGCTAAATTGTGTACAAGAATGAAAAGGTACATCAAGTTGTCCAATCTTTTGGCTTCCCTGGGCCACATTGGAAGAAGAATTGTCTTGCCTACATGTAAAATATACTAACACTGACGATAGCTGATGAGTTTTAAAAATAATCACACACAAAAAAGCTCATGTTTTAAGAAAGTTTACGAATTCATATTGGCTGCATTCAAAGCCATCCTGGGTCCCATGCTGAAGGATGGGCAAGCTTGAGGTACAATTTTCATGGGAACAATTCATTTTAATAGGAGATATTTTAGAGAATTTATTAGGATGAAGACTGAAACTAACCAAAATAGTTACATTACCTGGTATCAGTTGATGATGATTTTTAAGATGAAAACGTCAGATTTAATGCAAGAAGAATTTTTGTTCAAAATGCTAACTCTGAGGCTATTTATGTATATACATTTTATAGTAGTCCTTAGAATTTCCTATAAAGAGTCTAAAAGAGTAATAAATGATGTGTCCATTGTCACATAGCTAAAAAAAGAGAGAGAATACTTCTAAACCCATGCCTTCCAGCTACAAGTCATTAATCTTTCTATAAAGCAACATGAGCAATTATAAAACACAAATGTCTATGTTTTCTTTGGAAAGAAAGCTAATTCACATTTCCTACAATAGAATGAAGGTTGAATATTCAAAAAAATCATAATAGTAAAGTAGTAACTGATATTGACAGACTTCATCTTTACCAATGGACAAAACTACAAAAAAATTTTATTTATTTTGAATCATAAAAGAAAGAAGGTGTACTTATTAAAGGGTAGCAAAGGCAATTTTGTGTCAACATTTTTTACTATTAATATCTACTAAACACTATGTAAAATAACACAATGTTAATTATAATCTTATAACTATTTTTTCTCTTTTCTAGATAAAAAATGAGTCACATGCAGTCAATTGCACATAACAAATAGAAAAATTGTGATTCAAAACCAGCTGGTTTCATTGCAATATTAAAGTTTTTGCTATTATTCTATAATATTAATGTATATTTACTAAGTTATAGAAATAACTAGTTTTATTATATAACTTAGTAAACATAAAGTCAACTTTGATGGTATGAAATAGTTATTTATAAAAAGAATGTTTAGATGTAGTCTTCCCCTTTAGAATGTGAGTGCTCCTAAATTTTTCAAGTGCTTTTACATAGCCATTAATATATAAATGTAAATTATGCTATATACATTAGCAGTGTTTTAATTATGGAATTAGCAGAAAAGGCACACAAGTATCCTTCCACCCATATTCAGGTATAAATGAAAAGAGAATGTTCAATCTCAGTTCCATTGGCCTTGTTGCTTGCCCTACTCTGTACTAGATAAGTTATATACAATTTATTATTCCCTCCTCTGAATTCACATATAGGATTTAAAGTATTCTTTAGAATACTAAATGGCTGTCATATTTTTCCTTACAATAACCATTTCTAAGTTATTTCTTTGATGATTTGAAGGAAGTATTACACTGTGCTGAGATTTTTCAGTTTTAAGGACTATTTTGTCAGAGTCAAGTAGCTATTCATTTAAGTTCAACAAAGAATCATCTACTGATTCCTGAGTGTAGACCAGCACATCATGATGAATATATTATTATTTCTCATAATGTTTTTAAGGTAACTCTTAAACTTACAAGACTGTATCTGTGTTTTAACAATGTCAAGAATCACAAATATATGAATAACTTAGCACTCTAATGTAATGCCATTTGTAAACTGAACAACGCACAACTTGACAAAGAAATCCTTCTGTTATTGTGAATGTTAAGAGGTTCAACAACTACTCTTATGGCTAGATGTGTAGAAGTACATTGTTCTTTAAGGACAGACTTAAGCTCTTAATCACTTCAAGTTTATGCAGTGCTGGAATCTATTGCTGAATAAAAGTATGCCTGTATGAATATAAAATTTAATACAAATCCAGGTTGAGTCAACCCCAGATAATGTTGTAGCATTTCTATTGATGCTTTGAATATGATAAGACATCTCTGACCTAGGGCATCTAACTCACTATAATTTAGCAATAGATATTAAGCAACTCCAAATAACTAAATTTTTAGATGTCTATGAAACTATGTATGGAGGTACTTTTTGAAGAATTTTTATCGTTAATGCATCTGCTCCTAAAATATAGCAACAATTAGCTTAGTGGAATGGATACATGAAAAAATAATAAATGGTTTAGTAAATGAATAAAAGAATGATCTGTAGGGCACCACTGACTTATATTGAATATTCTTCATGAAGCTTATTTCTATATAGCTCTCATCTATTAATAAATGTTGAGTGGCGAGTTTACCTTAACATGATTAATAAATTGCATATGTATATATATATATATATATATGTACCAAGTTAGAATACTAAAATAATCTAGTAATTGTTCTCTAATACTTGATTAATAATCTAAAATGGTTTCAAGGACCATTTTTTAGATCAATTTTTAAAATTATACTTTAATATATCATGTTCTTTTTATTTTTAAAATAAATACAAATATTCAGGTTTTAATTATAAAAGTCTTAGGTTATATTATCAGTTATATATTAAGTATTTTTAACACTTATTTGTCAAATTCATTTTTCTTCGAAAAACTGATTTGCATTTAACTCAGATGCGTTTAAGAAATAAATAGGAAAACTATCACCATAAGAACTCACTATCTTCAAGGAAATTATTGGATGTGGCAATATTCTGATAATAAAAAATTTAAAGAGTAAAATTTAACTAAAGCCGAGAAAGCTAAAAGAATAATATAAATTTTTTATTGATCAACACATAATGGATTCTAATGGGGTTATTAACTCTACAGAGGCTTAAAGTTTCCAGTCAGGGGAACAAAATTGATATACTGTTTATTCCAACTACACAGACATACTCACCCCTAATTTTTACCAGATGCACGACCTTAGACAGCTTGCTTCACTTTTCTAACCTCCAATTCCTTTTTCATGTGTAATTGGGCATAATACTCATCTTAGACTATAAGAAATAAATTTAATAATGTGTGTAAAGTACCTAGCATAAAGCCTGGGACATTGTAGGCTCTCATTAAGTGTTAATAACTATGAAAATAGACTAAAATGGTTTCTTGACTAATTGGGGTCATAGGCCATTTATCATCAAAAATACATTTGAGCTGATTTTCCACAGCATACCAACAGATTCATTGTGACCAATATAAATAAAATGTTCACAGGATGACTTACGTACAAAAAAATCATTAAAATTATCTCTTTGGAAACCACATTGTGTTGAGTTCTGTGGATAAAACTACAGATGTGTCTAAATCAAATAAAAATTGCAATTTAGCTACAAATGCCGAACTAAGTCAGACACTTCTAGTCCATAATGAAATAACCCCTATGATATGTGTTAGTGTTGTATATGGTATGATTGTAAGGCTTATTGAAAAGTAGGTTAATACGCCAGCCTGGCATGTGGGTAGGTGAGTTTTCTCCTTGAGAGAGATATCTCTTAGAAAACTATCGGTTGCCTAGAAAGGATATTTGTCCTCATATAGGAAACTAGGTGTAGGAAAGCAGGGTTTAGGGAGAGGTCTTAGATTCTTGGGCCAACAATTTAACAAAGGATATTTGGCTATCACAGTCATCTAGTGAAAGTAGAATAGGACAGAAAAGAGCTTGTAACTCAGGAAATAAATGTTATTTTCTTAGTTTATTAGACTTTGATACTCCTCTTTTATTTTGGTAAAGATTTTTGAGAACTCCACATTTCTGGTAGCTATAGCTAAAAGTAATTAGGGAAGGGACATCCAGGTTTGGGGGATATGTTCTACATGAGGGTGTACCTCAGACCAGCATGAACATGGCAGCAATAGGTTACTCAAAAAACTTTTATATTTCAAGAGACAAGTTTAATTTCTCTGAGATATAACTAAATCACCCAACATGGAATTCTTAACTGTAAACTTCAGAAACTTAATGTTTATTTTTATATAATTGAATTAGCCATTTATAGACTAAAACAAATAAAAAAGACACTATATAAGTTATGCTGATTAAATACAAAAGTACTACATATTCTAAAAGGGTATAAAAGTGTAACAATGTTACACTTTCTGTTAAATTTCTTGGTTTCTCCTGGATAAGATGGAATTTTAACTTTGTTCTACAGAAGTAATAATGTCTTCCTGCCATGTTCAAAGCAAGTTTAACAAAAGAAAGTGGTTCACAAGTCACAAGTAAAACTGTAGATCTCTTGCTTTCAATTTTCTAAATTTATGATCAGGGTTACACATCAGAATAAAACATCATTACATTTAATGTAGTTATTTTTCTTTAAAAATATTTATTTAAACATATTTTTTAAATAGTTCAATTTCTGATAAAATTGTCACGGTTATTTAAAATTGATTCCATTATGAAAACAAATGAATTAGTAAAGCATAGATAAGAAAGTTAAAAATCATGAGGAAATCTTCAACAAAACCAGGTAATAAATTCTCTCTCTGCAACCTGGATATGGTTGGTAGGACAAATTACAAACAGCAAATTTCTTGCAAGACTAACACATTCGTAAACAACAAATTGTTTTACTTGTTCAAAAACACAACTGAAAAATATTTTTGCATAATGTCTAAATTTTAAAAATTTGTTTAATGTGTAACTACATAAACTGTGCTTTGTCAATTATTCAAATGAATGGGTAATTCAAATAACACATCTAATGTAAAAATAATAATTTATGTACCATAAAATAATGAGAAAACACACAGATGAAACCACACACAGCTATGCTGTGTCACTCAGCCACAGGTCTGAGACTTCTAGCATTGTACCCTGTTCTAAGTGGATGAAATAGTAACTTGAGGAAGTCTGTCCAGAGTGTTTTTCAAATTAAGAAGGCTGGAAACACTGACATTGGAGAAAATGAGTTCTATCGTTTGGAAGTAAGAGATATAAAGAAGTCTGATCTCACCTCTATGGAAACAGCTATGTTTAGAGCCCTAATATTCCTAACATTTTGTAATAAGTGATAGCCCTCCCTGAAGAAGTAAAGATACAAAAACTATGCTGACAGAAGACTCTTTCTCTAAAACATAATATAGTCATATATCGTAAAGGCAGGGATGTGTTCTGAAAAATGTATTTTTAAGCAATTTCATTGTAGCAAAAACATCATATATAACACACCTAGTCTGTAAGAGATAGCCTATTGCTCTTAGGATACAAACCTATACGGCGTGTTACTGCACTGAATGCCGTAGACAATTATAACACAATGGTAAGTATTTGTGTATCTAGCATACAAAACATAGAAAAGGCACAGTAAAAATACACTGTAAAAGATGAAAACTAGTGCATCTCTATAAAGCACTTTCCATGAATGGAGCTCGTAGGATTAGAAGTTGCTCTGGGTAAGTGATTAGTGAGTGAATGTGAAGGCCAAGGACATTACTGTGCCCTACTGTAGACTTCATAAATGCTGTACACATAGCCTACACCAAATTCATTTTTAAAAATTATTTCTTCAGGAATACAGTAAACTTGGATTATTGTATCTTTTTTACTTTTCAAACTTTTAATTTTTTAATGGGTTGTTTTACTCTTTTGTAATGACACTTGTCTTAAAATACAAACACATTGTACAACTGTACAAAATTATTTCTCTTGTTTATATTCTTATTCTATAAGCTTTTTTCTATTTTTTTCTTTCTGTATTTTTTGTTAAAAACTAAGAAACAAACACAAACACATTAGCCTAGGCCTATACAGGTTCAGGATCGTCAACGTCATTATCTTCCAACTCCACATTTTATTCCTCTGGAAGTTCTTCAGGGGCAAATATATGCATGGAGTTGTCATCTCCTAGGATAACAAGGTATACTTCTGAAATACCTCTAGAAGGACCTGCCTGAGGCTGTTTCATATTTAACAGTTTTATCAATAATTAGAAGGAATGCACTTCAAAATAACTATACAAAGTATAGAAAATGCATACACCAGTAACAGATATTTATTATCATTATCAAGTATTATGTAGTGTACATAATTGTACGTCCTATGCTTTTACATGACTGGCAGTGCAGTAGACTTGTTTACACCAACATCACCACGAACATGCGAGTAGCGAATAATGTTTTATCTAGGACATTAGGAAGGCTATAGCACCACTAAGCAACAGGAATTTTTCGGCTCTGTTATCATCTTAAGGGACCACTATCATATATGCATTCCAGCATTGACTGAAACATCATTACATGACTGTATATGAAAACACTATTACAAAGGAAATATATAAAGTTTAGTTTGAACTCCATATAGAATATTTAATAAAAGATACAAAACTAAATACCACATGTATTGAAAAAGAAAAAATGATAAGAAAACAGATGAGCTTACATGCAAAAATCAAGAAATGAGCTAAAAACGAGCTAAAAGACCTTATAAAAAAACTGTTAAAAGTCCTCACAGAACAGCAACTGAAAATACCAAAGTTAAAAATGCTATGACTGAACAATGAGAGAATATGAATTGATAATTGAGAGAGCCCAAGAAAACAAAACAAAATCACAGGAAGAAAGTCTGAACTATATACTGCTACAATAAACATCATAAAAAATTATGATAAGTGAATTAGAGAACAGAAAGTTGAATAATACATTAATTAAACAGAAATTAAAATAGAAAACAAATTTGATGGAAAAAAGAAATATAGAAAACAGATACAGAAGATACAGCATATATGTTATTGGAGATGCCAAAAAAGTAAACCAAAGCCATAAAAAATAGATTGATGACAGACTGATAAATGAACAGATAAATAGAAAAATAAATAAATACATGTTAAGGATTTTTTTTTGAAATAAAACAGACTACAAGTAAATTGAACTATTTAACTAGGATCCTATTGGAGAATAAAGACTTAATCACAAAAATAAAAACAGGGGCATTTTCTGATTAAAAAAAATACTGAATAACAAATTTGAAAAAAGTAAATCTACTTAGACATCCAATTAAAAACTTAACTAATCATTAATTAGAAGAAAATCAGGTTTGGTATTAAAATCATTGAAGGAAATACTTCATAACAGAAGACAAGACAGGGACATGTTTAAGTTATGCAAGAAAAGAAAAATAGAGAACCAAGGTTTTATACCCAGCTCAGTTTGCCTTCAAATATAAATTACACAAATAATAATGAATATTAGAAAAAACAAGCAGAAAAATAAAACCCTGGAATATAATTCTCGAATGCTTTTTGAGGAACCTATTAAAGTACAAACCTTGTATAACCAAAAAATAAATGGAGAAATTATGATGTGATGTCTGTTGCTTAGTATTGCATGCATTTAATTATATATGTATACTAAGACTTCTTATGAAAATTAAGGTTCGTTATCCTGACTAGTATAGTAACTCCTTTCTCTACCTATTTAGCAGCGCAAGAAGCTCAAAGTGATCAAATAATCACTATAGCTTCAGGTTTAGTGGGCACAATACTGAGCTCACTACTCCTGAAAATCAAATCTCTAATCCAGTAGAATTTGAACTTGTGTGGTCAGGTAGCCTACATTTTGAAACTTGGTTATGAGGAACGATGGTGAGAGGTGGGGTCATACATGTCACCACCATATCAGTCCATTCTCCCATGCCTATAAAGATACTACCTGCGACTGGGTAGTTTATAAAGAAAAGAAGTTCAATTAATTCACAGTTCTCCTGTGGCTTAGGAGGCCTCAGGAAACTTATAATCATGGCAGATGGCAAAGGGGAAGCAAGGTGCCTTCTTTACAGGGCGGCAGGAAGGAGAATGAATGCAGAAGGAACGACTACATACTTATAAAACCCAGTATGATCTTGTGAGAATTCACTATGATGAGAACAGCATGAGGGAACCACCTGATGATTCAATTACCTCCATCTAGTCTCTCCTTTGACATGTGGCAATTATGAGAATTATGGGTATTTGGGGAATTACAATTCAAGATGAGATTTTGATTTTTTTGGGGACACAATCAAACCATATCAACCACTCACTATTTCCTAAACCCTTGTATTCTAGCCACTGAGGACACAGCACTAAAGTGTAACAAAGTTGACTGCAAATCCCTGTTGAGAAAGGGAATTTTCTCAGACTGGCATCTATCAGACTATTCCTGATTAGAGACATACTGCAGTGGCTTTTGATTTTTGGCTGTCATAATTAAACCAAGAAATAAATCTGTTGTTTAATTTTGTTTCTTTTTCATTTCATTTTTTTTCCTTCATGGGGAATCACATGTGAGAAAACAGGTGCTAATGAAGCATCAATACAACAGAGGTAAGCACGTGAGTTACACTACATATTTAATTTTTTAGCTTACTTGTTCCTACTGGACGGACATGCTTTGACCTGATCATAAGCAATATAATGGTGTCATGGAGAAAAAATATTTTTACCTTATCCATCTTAGATTCTCCAGCTGGGGTTTTGTAAATCAGATTAAGAAACGGCAAATTAAGAAAAGAAAAACAGTTTATTAATGTGTGTAGTGCACATTACACAGGAGGAACCTCCGTGATGAGTTACTCAAAGGGTTGATTAGAACTTGTGTTTATATAGTATCTTATCAAAAGAGCATCGTGCTTTCCTTGCAACTGCCAAACATAAAATTATCACAATTTTGCTAATTGATTCTAGTTTGATATCCCTAATTAGTCAAAGAAGAGTTAAAATTTAGACAGCAGATTTGGAAACACTGAGAATTCAGTGTCTGGGTAATTTATAAACAAAGCAGGTGGGAGCAAGCTGCAATGTCATAATGTATCTTCGTTGCCAATTCTTATAAATCAGAATTCTAGAGCTAGGGCACCCTAGATATTATTTAGTCCACTGCATTTTTTTAAGGTTTATAATATGAAATGCTAAAAGGTTAAATAAGTGTCCAAGGGTCCTCCATTATTAGATGCAATGCTTCACTTGCAGTGTCCTTTTCCAAGATAGTGTATTACCTCTATGTCTAATTAATCATTTTTAAATTATTTTTAATCAGATTGTTGCAACTGCTATTTTTGTAGATTTAGGTTAAAATACAGAGAGGTAAAAAATACACCTAAAATTATACATTCAAATATTAATTTAAGACTTAATAAATATTTTCCATTATACAATAAGTAGAAAAATCTAAAAAATAAAATTAAAAATACAAAATGAATGTTAGTAGTCAGCATTGTTTGCAAATGTGTGAAAATATGTGTTCCAATGTTCACATTTAACAGAGAAGCAATGTGTGTTGTTGAGCCAGTTTAAGAGATACACACTGTTCGAGTTCAGAATATGATAACCCCAAAATATGGCATCTTGGCATACCAACTATTTTAAGCTGAAGGAAATTGAGAATACCACAGAAGCAGAAATATCACTCTCTGAACTTCACCCTCCCTTCTTCTCTGAAGACCTTCATGTGACAGGTGTCCTGTCTAATACCTAGAAGGAAGAAATGCCAAACAGGGAATCCAAAAAGAATCTGATCAAACAGGCTGTGCTAAGTCCCCTGCTTCCAGTTTACTATCATAGGTCATATCCTTTTAACCTCCAATCATACTTCTGCAGAATAGTCCAAAAAATGCAAAGTTTTCCCCGGGTCTTTGGGCCTTTATTTCTGAAGGCAATCATAAAACTCTGGTTACATAAATTAGCTAAGTTTTTATCTTGTTAATCTGTCTTTTGTAATAAGTGTCTCAGACACGAACTTTGTGAAGGATAAGGAAAAGAAATTACTCTTTATCCCTTACAACAACAGTAATACATAAATTTTAAGAACTGGAAAAAACGAAAATGTGTTTTTTTCTTCCCAACACATGGTAGGCTTATACCTTCTTGCTTCTTTTAAGTATGGTCATGTTACTTCTTGGGCAAAAATTATGAGTGACTCAAGTGTGCCAATTCTAAACAGAAGTTTTCTAAGCTGGTGCATCATTCACCAGTGACGTTCAGATGTTTCATTCTGTCACCCTGTGAGTCCAAGTAAAAATTAAATGTGCAGAAAACCACAGACAAGCAGCAATATGTGTAAATGAAAACTATATCTTAACTATTTCAAGATACCGATATTTGGGGACTGCTTGATTATGGAAAGTAAATTTGTCTGTCTTGACTGAATAGTGTCTGTTTATATAAAAAGATGAAATAAATAAAGTAACACAAATGTCTATGACCAAATGAAACTGAACAAACCTCTATCAAAATAGTTTCTTTTAATATAATTATCATTTTTAATTTGGCTCTAAAAACATTTAGTTTTGTCAAGTTAATTTCTAACATTGAAAAGGTAAATAAAGATGTTATTAATAACCACTCTCAAAATATGTGCTAGTCAGAATTAATGGGTTAATAGAGTGACATACAGCTTCCTAAAAATAAAAAAACATATAAACACACATTTATTAAGATAAAAATATAGGTACACAGAAACTTATTACTTCCAGGTTCTGGCCTAGTATATGGGCAATTTAAAAGCCATACTTAAAACAAGTAAAAGATGAACAAACAAAAGATCAGCAACTTGTGTTTGATCTGTCAAATAACTGTGGCCATAGAGCAAACTGCTGCCCAAAGTTGGAGATATAAGACTGATGGATGCAGAGCATCACAACTTACCAGAATAGAGACTCATAAGCAGAAAACTCTGCAGAATCTGGTATTACTAGTTTCCTCTTATCCAATACATTATGTTTGACTTTCATAAAAAATAACAAGGCACACCAAACACAAAACAGCTCCACAGTTTGAAGAGACAAGAACATGTATCAGAATCAGAGTCAGGTAGCAGAAGTATTGGAATTATCTGACCAGCAATTTTAAATAACTATGGTTTACATGCTGAGGGCTCTAGTGAAAAAAGTAAACAACATATAAGAACAGACAAATTTTAAGAAAGAACAGAAAATAAACATTAGTGATCAAAACACTGTAACAAATGAAGAATGTCTTTGACGGGCTGATCAGAAGACTGGATGTGGAAAGAATCTCAGAGCTTGAAGACATGACAATGGAAACTTCAAAAACTAAAATGTAAGAGAAAAAAAGAAAAGAAATGCACATAATATTCAAGAATTTTGGAACAACTACAAAAATAGTAATATACGTGTAATGAGAATAGCAAAAGGAAAAGAAAGAGAGAAAGGAACAGAAGAGATATATGAAGCAATAGTGGCTGAGAATGTCTCCAAATTAATGTCAGACATCAAAGCACAGATCCAGAAAGCTCAGTGATAAGCAATCAGGAAAAGTACCAAGAATGAGAAAAAGAAAAACAATGATAAAATCCATAAACAAACAACAAAATAACAAATGACAATAGGTAGTGAGCAAAGGGAGATCTGTGCTCTGATGACAGAATGAAAAACCCAGTGAGTTTGTGCACTCATTTGGCTGTTCATTGAGCAGTGAGAGTGAAGAAAATCAAAGATCCTGGAAAGATAGACATTTCACAAGTAGATACTTCTCCACAAAGACATCTTACTTGATACATTAAATATATACACTTGCTATTATACACTAAATATATTAAGTAAGATGTGCTTGTGGAGAGATACCTATTTGGGTTTTAAAGAATTACATAAATATTATACTTCAAAAGTTAGCGTGAAAGATGAACTAAACATTCAAGGTAGTGAGCAAAGGTAGATCTGTGTTCTTATGACAGAATGGTAATTAAAAGTGAGGACAGGGTGAAGTGCCAATAAGAGTGTTATAAAGAGGAAGAACATATTTAAATTTACATTTTTAAAAAGAACACTCTGGTGATACTGTGACTGGGTTCCGGGACCCTGGGGAAGCTCAGCTCGCTCCCCGGTAGGCTGTTTGCTTCAAGGCTCTTGGTCCCTCACTCACCCAAGAATGGGAAAGAGGACCCTGCTGGGCGCAGTGCACTTGTAAGTAAACATCGGATCCCAAAGAGTTTTGCAGAAAGGGATTTATTTAGGCAGAGAGAGAAGAAAAGGAGATAGAAATGGATAGAGAGAAAAGCAGCTCCCATAGGTTGTGGAAGGGGATCCAGATACAGAGTCCACCCCGATGTGGGGTATGGGGACTTTTAACCTGGGAGGAATTTCCACCCTGTTCAATGTTTTTCGTCCTATGAAAGGAGTTCCTTTAAACTTCTGCTGGAGTGATTGATGTTTGATTTTTTTCCCCACATGTGCAAAAGTTAAACAAAGACCTCTAAGATCTGGGATGGAGAGGTGGGTGGAGGTATGGCGCTGGGAAGCTCTTTTCTTTGAAACTACCCCCACTTGTGGACCCAGGAAGAGAATACCTTCCCTCAGTACTGAAGGGGATAATGTGAGTTGGGATGACATTGAAAGTAGGCAAATCTCTTATTGGGTATCTTTTGGTGGATTTTGTCAAATCAAGATGAGTATACAAGGATATGGCATAGAAAGCCACAGAAATATTAGACCAATAAAGAATAGGAGGAGAGGAAATACCTTGCAGTAGTTAAAAAACATGGGCTTTGAAAGCAAACAGCTCTTTCTTTTATCTATCTATAAAGGAATATATATATAGAGAGAGACACAGACAAAGACACAAAGAGACACAGACTCAGACACAGATCACACGCGCACACACACACACACACACACACAGTTTTCAATTGTAAATTAAGTACAAATAAATTTATTTAGCTCTGAAGCCTTAAAGAGATCTTCATTAAAGAATGGTTTATTAGTCTTTAAAACATGCTAACAGTCTAATACATTTTAGCTATGTATATTTAAATGTACTTACACATTTTCTATATGTTATCAGCTACATTTGATATTTCTGGATGTATTATCTTAGAAGAGTAAATTTATTCTTCATGTCATAGTTTTGTTTACTTATTTTGGTTATTTTTGTTTCAAATACTTAACTTTTTCAAAAGTTGAATGAAATTAATGTGAGATTTCAAATCTTTCACCCATTGCTAGTTAAAATCTCATTTATGACTTTCTTATACAAGACTCGGAACAAAAACAAAATAATGAACAAAATTTTCCACTATTGTACAATATTTAAGTTGTATTTCACCTTTACGAATGTTAAAATCTGTAACAGGCTTTCTAAAATTACAAAACAATTACATAAACTAATTTTAAAATAGTAGATTTTGAATTTTTTGTTATTTCATAAAATAGCAAAAAATTTTAACATTTTCGCAGATTGCATTGTTTATAAATTATGTATATGTAAATCATAAAAAATATTTCACTTCAGATAATTTTGCATAAATCTTTAAAATTGTTGTCTGTGAAAAACTACAAACCAAGGTACAGTTTTGCTTCATAGCCTATATTTCTACCTATCTAGATACTTTCTCTTATTTTAGCAAATATTTTGCATATTTGTATTTGCAAAATATTTGCTAAAATATAGTATTGGTATTATTATAAATGTGGTATCATTTAATAATCATTCATATGAGTAGATAATGTATAACTGTTATTAGTAAAGGAATGATTATTAAAACATTAAATATTCTCTAACAGCATTTTAAATATTCAAAATATTTTGATATTTATTATTGTGCCTTTAAATATAAAATATGCATTTCAAAAATATGTGTCTGTGTATATTCTATTATTAGCTATTACTTTTAGCATAAGTAATTGGAATTTAAATTTCAGGATTCTAAATTTGTATAAAACAATTGATATTTTCACACTTTTTCAAAATCTAGGAGGTTTTGTTTACACATTTTTATTTTATTGAGATTTTGACATTTGATAAAATATATGATATACGAAATATCTCTATTTGAATTAAGAAAGAATGCATTTAGTGTATTTATATGGTACTTTCCTAACATATTTAAAGGAGAGTGGCCTTTATTTTAAAGAAAATAGTCTAAAGTGCAGCAGTGAATGAAATAATTACATATCTAATATATTTGAATGAAGATGAGAAACCTGTATCTTTAAATGTTAAGAGAGATTGAGTACCACATAAGATGAATATTTCTTTTTTGTTTTGTATGAATGTGGTTTGATTCTTCATTGTTATATATTATACATCAGAGTAAAATGTAAAGAAGGATTTATGAAATCATTGTCAGAGTGCTTTGAACAGCACATTTATAATGTAAAATTCTCATCTAAAATTCAGGACATTATTTTATAAAGAAAGTATATTATATTCAGAAGTCAAACCATATTTTAATGATGAGTTAGTTCGTTGGCACTGACAAAATAAGCAAATGCTTTTACACTTCAATATGTAAATCATCATTAGACATACTGCATACCCATATATTAATTGTGAAATTGTTTATTTTCTTTTGCTTTTCAATAAAATCTTCATTTAGTACTTCAGTGTAGCTGCCATCTCCTCCCTAAAAATAAAGTTTTGAAAGTACCTGTGAAATACTTTCACCAGATTCATATATCCCATAAAAGTGTTCAGAACCTCTTGTCTTCTGTTATTCACAGTTTTTAAGTGCTTTTATTAAACTTGAAAAGGGGATTATAAAAGCATGTGTACTGATTTCCAAACAAATACATTTATCCTTATAAATGCTCTTGCATTGGTTAACAGCATAAAAATTTTTCTAACAGTTAAAGCTTTTTTAAGGAAAAAAAAAGCAATAAAACGGAATCCTCAATATTATGACAAGTCTTAAGTGCTGGTACTGTTAAGAGAAATACTAAGTAATCAAAGAATGTGGTGACAACTTAGGAGGTTTAGTAAACAAAATTTTCTTATATACCAAACTTTTGTATTACACTGAAATGTGAAGTTTAAGAACAAAAACATAAATATATTTGATGATAGAGTAAATTAGATACATAAATGATCAAAACTTTTAGTATCTCAGATATGTTTTTCTTTGTTTTGAAATGTACATTTTAAAATAAATTATAGAATATGAGTGTACCATCTTCTAATATAATAAAGTTACACAGATCTTTTCTCTATCTAAACAACTTAAACCAGAGGGAAATGGAAGACACAGTTCAATTTTACCTTTTCCAGTTTATTTTCAACTCTTTCTGAATATATTAAGTATATTCAGACAAGTAGTTCAAAATGAAATCTTAAAAATGTTAGCAGACCCTTGTTATTTTTGACAAATTCTAGAAAAACATGGTGGGGTCAGGAAAGATCTTTAAAAAGTACTTGTACATTTTCCTCTTCTGAGTTTATGTGTAGTAAAATGAGAGGACAATGATATATGTGCTAAGCCAAATGGCATTGACACATTACAACTTAAAAGTGTGATTTGATGTACACAGCAGGTTTGTCAACCTTGGCCTCATAGGAAATCTTGAGCATCCCTGAAGCTCAGCTCTGGCCCCTCTCAGCTGCAGTTTGAGAATAGTCTTGACCACATAGAGGCTCAGGAGGAGACATGCCTGCAAGTGATCCCAGAGGCAGGCCACTGACCTAGATCCCACTATGGATCTTAAAAACAGCACTGTAAATTGGCTCCCGCCCCTCTCAGCTGCACTCTGAGAGCAGTCCTGCCAGCCCAGTGGCATACCATGTGTGACCCCAGAGGCAGCCAGACCTCAGTTTTGGTGGTGTAGATACTGAAGCAGCCTTGTGACTAGGTTCCAGCTCCTCTTATGTGTGATGCAGAGCCAGTGCTGGTTGCTCAGAGAGGCCCACTTCATTAGTAACTGGGAGCTGTTCCAAGAACAATGAGGAAGCCACTCCTATCTGCACATCTGGTAATGGCATTCTGGAGACACTTCATTGGAACCTCATCCTAGCACCAAATGTACCGATCACGATTCCAACCCACTTAGGGATGAGAGACTATCCACACCCAATAATACCCCTGACAACAGTCCCACCAATCACAAACCCATTGAAGACTTGGCAGCAACCATATGACTTGGCACCAACCTCACTCAAGCACAATCCTGGAGGGATTCCCATCAGTGCAGAGACCTGACAGGAAAAATATGCCTCATGCAATGGTAAGCAAAAGAAGGCAGCAGTGGCTATACTATATATACATCAAATGAAACAGACTTTCAGTCAAAATCTGTCACAAGAGACAAGCAATAATAATAAAGGGATTAATTTATTAAAAGAATATAAGATAGTAAATATATATGCACCCATCTTTGGACACCTAAATAAAGAAAGTAAATATTAACAAAACTAAATGAAGAAATGACAACAGTACAGTAATGGTAGGGGACTTCAGTACCCTGTTTTCAACAATGGATAGATTGTGCAACAGAAAATCAAAAAGGAAACAGCAGACTTGAATAGCACTATAGACCAAATGGACCCAACAGACATGTACAGAATGTTCTATTAAACAGTAGTGAGAGACACAGGAAACATTCTCTAGGATCGATCATGAGTTAGGCCATAAAATAAGCCTTAACACATTTAAGAATATTAAAACCATTTCATGTGTCTTTTCTGACCACAACGGCATGAAACTAAAAATCAAAAAGAGAATAAATTTTGGACAATTCACAAAAATGTGTAAATTAAACACTGCAATTAAGAATAACCAATTGGTCAAAAAAGTAAAATTTTAAAAGTATCTTGAGATGAACAAAATTAGAAATACAACATATTAAAACTTATGGGATTCAATGAAAGCAGAGTTAAGAGGGAAGTTTACAGTGATAAATATCTATATTAAGAAAGAGAATGGTTCTCAAACAACCTGAACTTCACACCTCAAGGAACTAGAAAAAGAAGGACACACTAAGGCTAAAACCAGCAGAAAAAAAAGTAATAAAGATTAGAGCAGAAAAAAAAAAAAAGAAACAGACTAGAAAGAAAAGAGATAAACCAAAAAACCTAAGAGTTTCTCTTTTATTTGAAAAGATAAATGAAAATGACAAACTTTCAGTTAGATTGATGGGGGGAGGGGAGAGAGTGAACAAGAAAAAGAAGACTCAAATGAATATAATTATGAATGAAAAAGAAGACATTGCAACTGATACTACTAATATATAAAAGATCAAAAGTGACTACTATAAACAATTATATGCCAACAAAATGAATAAATTCTAATAGATGAATAAATTGTAGAAACATACAATCTAGCAAAATTGAATTATATGAAGAAATAGGAAGTCTAAGCTGACAAATAACAAGTAAAAAGATTGAATCAGTGATCAAAAATTCCTCAACAAGGAAAGCTCATAACAAAACGGCCTCATGATTGTATTTTGCCAAACTTTTAAAAAAGAATTAATACCAGTGCTTCTCAAACTCCATCTGCCCAAAAAAAATTGAAGAGAAGAAAAATGTTCAAACTCACTTTACAAAGCCAGCATTATCTTCATACCAAACCCACATAAGGACACTATAAGAAATTTACAGATCTATATCCTTGATGAGCATAACAGCTAAAATCCTTAAGAAAAAAAGGCAAACAAAAATCATCTCCAAAATCAAATAAAATTTTCCTATGGAATCCAAGGATGGTTCAATATACATAAGTCATTAAAAGTGATATCACAATAACAGAATAAAGAATAAAAATCATATGATTATCTCAATAGATGAAAAATAGTATTTGAGAAACTTCAATATTCTTCCATAAAAAAGCTTTTAACAAATTAAGTATAGAAAAATATACCTCATCATAATAAAGTTGATATGTTTCAAGTTTACATATAACATCATATTCAAAGGTGAAAAGGTAAAACTTTATCCTCTAGGATCAGAAACAAGACAAGGGTGATCACTCTCACCACTTGATGGAGCAATTAAGCAAGAAAAAATAAATCACCCAAATTGGTGGAAAGGAAGAAGTAAAATTGTATCTGATTACAGATGACATGACTCTACATATAAAAAATCATACAGACTCCACAAATATATTTGTAGAACTAATAAACAATCTTATTAAAACTTCAGGATACAAAATCAACATACCTAAATCAGTTGTCTTTGTATACACTAGCAATGAATTCTCTGAAAATAACATTAAGGAAATGATTCCATTTACAGTAGTATCAAAATATGAATAATATACTTAGGAATAAATTTAACAAAGGAAGTAAAAGATCTGCAGACTTAAAACAATAAGGCACTGACTAAATAAGTTGAAGAAGACACAAATAAATGGAAAGATATCCCGCCAGGTATGGTGGGTCACGCATGGTGCTCACATTGGCATTTTGGGAAGCCAAGGAGGAAAAATCTCTTGAGCTCAGGAGTTTGACACTAGCTTGAGTGACATAGGAAGATCCCATCTCTATGGAAAACACAAAAAATTAGCTGGGCATGTTAGTTCATGCCTGTCATCCTGGCTGCTGGGGAGGCTGAGTCAGCAGGATTGCTTGAGACTGGGAGGTAGGCTGCAGTAAGTTGTGATCATGCTACTTCACTCTCACCTGTGAGTGTAGGACAAGAGAACAGGATTTCATAAAGAAAAAGTAAAGAAAAATGTGCCATTTTCATGGCTTGAAAGAATTAATATTTTAAAGATGTTCTATTACTCAAAGTAATCTACAGATTCAGTGAAATTCTTATAAAAATTCAAGTGTTATTTTTCACAGAATAGAAAAAAAAACAACTAAAATTTATAGGGTATCAAACAGACAAAGAAAAGCTAAAGCAATCTTGAGACAAAAAATGTGGAAGCATCACACTCTTTTTAAACTATATTATAAAGCTATAGTAATCAAAACAGATGGTACTGGAATAAAAGCAGGTGCATACATCAATGGAATGAAATAGATAGCTCAGAAATAAAGCCACATGTATGTAGCATCCAATCACTGACAGGGGTGCCAAAAACACATAATAAGAAAAAGAGACTCCCCTCAAATGTTGTTGGGAAAACTGTATACCTACATGCAAAAGAACTAAATTTGGCTCTTATTTACACCATATGCAAAAATTAACTCAAACTAGATTAAAGAATTAAATGTAAGGTTTGAACCTATAAAACTGCTAGAAGAAAACCTATGGAAAAAGCTCCATGACATAAGTCTTTGCAATTTTTTTTTAATATGACACCAAGAACACAGGCAACAAAAGCAACAATAAACCAATGGAATATATCAAACTTTAAAGCTTCTATACAACAAAAGAAATAAACAACAAAATCAAAAGGCAACCAACAAAATGGGAGAAAATATTTGCCAATCACATATCTAATAAGAGATTAATAGCCAAATTACATAAAGAACTCACACAATTCGATGGCAAAAAAAAAGAAAAAATTATAAATGGGCAAAAAGGACCTATATAAACATTTTTTTTTCAAAGAAGACATAAAGTGGCCAACAGGTATGTATAAAGGTGCTCAGTATCACTAATCAGCAGGGAAATGCACATCAAAATTGCAATGAGATGTCATCTAACACCTGTTAGGATGGTTATTATCAAAAAGGCAAAAGGTAAGTGTTGGTGAGAATGTGGAGAAAAGGATACCCTTGTACACTGTTGGTAGGATTGTAAATTAGTGCACCCATTGTAGGAAAGCAGTACATCAATTTATCAAAAAATTAAAAATAGAACTAACATGCTATTCAGCAATCTCATTTCCAAGCATACACACACAGGAAATAAAGTTAGTACTTCAAAGAGATATCTGCACTCCTGTGTTCATTGCAGAACTATTCACACTAGACAGATATGGAAAACCCCAAATGTTCTTAGACTGATGAGTGGATAAAGAAAATGTATGTGTACAACCAAATATTGTTTTGCCATAGAAAGTAAGGAAATTCTGACATTTGGAAAAATACGGATAATCCTGAATGACATTATGTTAAGTGAAATAAGCCAGACATGAAAAAACATGATGTATAATCTCACTTACAAGTGGAATTTTAAAAAATTGAACTAATAAAAACAGAGAAAGGTAATTTCCAGGGACTGTGAGGCTGGAGAAATGAGAAAATGTTAACAAGGACTAAAGACTTTTAGTAATAAGATTAAAAAGTTCTGGGTATCTAACATATTGCATGGGTGGTGATTGATGTGCTAATTAATTTGAATGTAATAATCATTACACAATATATATAAATATCAATAAGATAAAACTAAGAGTTGATAAAAATAAACTTTATTTTATACTTGGGGATAATTTAGAGATAAAGATGAATGTTTACAAAAATCCATACATTCAAAATAAACCAGTGGGACATGAAACTGGAGCTGAGGAAACTTTTTAATCACATTTGTTTAAACATTACAGTTTTCAAAGTTAATACATGGTAAAGTAGCCTTTCGAACAAAGAAAATTACAAGAATAGGGAAGAACATTACATAGTAATAATAGCTTGAATCCACCAGGAAAGTTTAACAAATTATACAGCCCCAAAATACGTAAATTGAGAACTGACAAAGCTAAAAAGGAATATAGACAAGTTTGTAACTATAGTTGAGGGCTTCAGTATTCCCTTCTTAGTAACATATAACTACTAAACCAAAATTCAGTAAAGGATGATATCTATTGAGTCAGAAAATGCACTTGACATTTAAACACCTCACTCATTAGAAAAACTCTCAGCAAGTTAGGAATACAGGGAAATTATCTCAACTTGATAACACTTAACAAAAACCTACAGCCACCATACTTAATTGTAAAAGACATGGCTTTCTGCTTAGAAATGGGAACAATGTAAGTACACTGACACCATTCATTCAATATGGTACTAGAAGTTCCTGTTCCTGAGATAAGAAAAGCAAATAAAATATATAGGTTGAAAGAAAAAGAAATAAAACTATCCTTATTTGCGGATAACAAGAATTGTCCAGGAAGAATATCCCAAAGAATCTTCAGTAAAGCTCCTAAAACTAATAAGTGAGTTCAGCAAGGCCACAAAAATGCAAGATCAACACACACACACACACACACACACACACACACACACAAGCACACACACACATCAATTGTATTCCTTTATGCTAACAATTAACACATGGACATTGAATTTTAAAATATAATACCATTTGCAATCACCTGAAAAACAAGAAAATACTTAGGTATATATTTAATAAAAGATTACAAATTCTATTTATTAATGGTGTAGGTACTAATTCTCTACAATTCGATCTACATTTTTAATGTAATTCTCATGCAAATTCAAGCAAGATGCTCTGTAGACATAAACAAACATTTCGTTTTTTTTATATTACATTTTAAGTTCTGGGGTACCTGTGTAGATCTTGCAGGATTATTGCATAGGTAACATGGTGGTTTGCTATCTCCATCCCTCCGTCACCTACATCAGGCATTTCTCCCAGTGTTATCCCTCCCCAAACTCCCTGCCCCCCACTGTCCCTCCCCTAGCTCCCCCAACCCCCAACAGACCCTAATGTGTGATATTTCCCTCCCTGTGCCTATGTGTTCTCATTGTTCAACACCCACCTATGAGTGAGAACATGCAGCGTTTGGTTTTCTGTTCTTGTGTCAGTTTGCTGAGAATGATGGTTTCCAGATTCATCCATGTCTCTGCAAAGGACAGGAGCTGATCCTTTTTTATGGCTGCACAGTATTCCATGGTGTATATGTGCCACATTTTCTTTATCCAGTCTATCATTGATGGGCATTGGGTTGGTTCCAGGTCTTTGCTATTGTAAACAAGGCCCCAGTGAATATACATGTGCACGTGTCTTTACAATAGAATGATTTATAATCCTTTGGGTATATACCCAGTAATGGGATTGGTGGGTCAAATTGAATTTCTATTTCTAGATCATTGAGGAATCACCACACTGTCCTCCACAATGGTTGAACTAATTTACACTCTCACAAGAAATGTAAAAGTGTTTCTGTTTCTCCACATCATCTCCAGCATCTGTTGTCTCCAGATTTTTAAATGATTGCCATTCTAACTGGTGTGAGATGGTATCTCAATGTGGTTTTAATTTGTATTTATCTAATGACTAGTGATGTTGAGCATTTTTTCATATATTTCTTGGCCTCATAAATGTCTTCTTTCGAAAGTGTCTGTCCATATCCTTCACCCACTTTTGAATGGGTGTGTTTGTTTGTTTCTTGAAATCTGCTTTAATTCTTTGTAGGTTCTGGATATTAGCCCTCTGTTAGATGGTTAGATTACACAAACTTTTTCCCATTCTGTTGGTTGCTGGTTCATTCTAATGATAATTTTTTTTGCTGTGCAGAAACATTTAAGTTTAATTAGATCCCATTTGTCTATTTTGGCTTTTGTTGCCATTGCTTTTGGTGTTTTAGTCATGAAGTTCTTGCCTATGCCTATGTCCTGAATGGTATTGCCTAGGTTATCTTCTAGGGTTTCTATGGTGTTAGGTCTTATGCTTAAGTCTTTAATCCATCTGGAGTTAATTTTAGTGTAAGGTGTCAGGAAGGGGTCCAGTTTCTGCTTTCTTCTCATGGCTCACCAGTTTTCCCAACGCCATTTATGAAACAGGGAATCCTTTCCCCGTTTCTTGTTTTTGTCAGGTTTGTCAAAGATCAGACAGCTGTAGATGTGTGGCATTGCTTCCAATGCCTCTGTTCTGTTCCACTGGTCTGTATCTCTGTTTTGGTACAAATACCATGCTATTTTGATTACTGTAGCTGCGTGGTATAGTTCGAAGTCAGGTAGTGTGATGTCTCCAGCTTTGTTCTTTCTGCTTGGGATTGTCTTGGCTATGTGGGCTCTCTTTTGATTCCATATGAAGTTTAAAGTGTTTTTTCCAATTTTGTGAAGAAGGTCAATGTTAGCTTAATGGGGATAGTCTTGAATCTATAAATTACTTTGGGCAGTATGGCCATTTTCATAATACTTATTCTTCATAATGTGAGCATGGAATGATTTCTCATCTGTTTGTGTCCTCTCTTACTTCCTTGAGCAGATACCCGAATCGATCAAGCAGAAGAAAGGATATCAGAGATTGAAGATCACCTCAATGAAATAAACAAACATTTCTAAACTTTAGAATAGCTAAAACGATTTTGATTAAGAAGAATAAAGTTGGATGAATTATTCTACTCAATACCAAAATACCCTATTTAACTATAGTAACAACCACAGTGTGGTATTAGAGCTTGGTAGACACACAGATCAGTGGAATAGAAGAGAGGATCCAGAAATAGGCCCACATAAATATGCCCAACTGATATTTTGCAAATATGAACAGCCATTTCAATGAAAGGAACATAGTCTTTTTCAACAGATTGTACTGGAACAATTAGACCTCCCTAGGCAAAAAGTGGACTTTAAGCTAAACTTTCCACATTATAAAAAAATAATTAAAATAAAACATGAACTAAAAAGATACATATAAAACTCTAAAACTTCTAGAAAAAAAAACAAGAATAAGTCTTGAGATTTAGGGCTAGGTAAAATATTCTAATGCTTGACAAAAAGCAGTTCCCTACATAGAAAAATTGATAAACTGGATCTAATTAAATCTGCACAACACAGGAAACAGACAACAAAGTAAAGAGAAAACACATGGAGGGGAAGAAAATATTTGGAAACTATTCTTCTGACAAGATATTAATAATTAGAATATTTAAGTAGCTCAAGCAACTTGACAGGAAAAGATCAAATAATCCAATTAAAAGTGGGCAAAAGACCTGAGTAGGTACTTCTCAAGAGAAGACATACAAATGGCCAATAGGTATTTGAAAAAATGCTCCACATTGCTACTCTTCAGATAAATACAAACCAAAACTGCAGTGATGTATCATCTCACTCCAGTGAAAATGGCTTTTATGAAGAAGACAGGCAATAATGGATTCTGACAAGGATGTGGAGAAAGGGTAGCTTTCCTACACTGTTGGTGGGCATATAAATTAGTAGCGCCAGGATGGACAATAATGTATAAATTTCTCAAAACACTAGAAATAGAACTCCCCTATTATTCAGAAATTCTAATACTGGGTATATATTGAAAAAATGGACATCGATATTTCACAACGATATCTGCACTTTTGTTTATTGCAGCACTATTCACAATGGCCAAAATATGTAATCAACTCAAATGCCCATCAACAGACGAATGAATGAAAAAAACTGTGATACATATACATAATGGAATATTAGCCATAAAAACAAATGAAATCCTGTCATTTGCAGCAACATGCATGGAACTGGGGGTCATTAGGTAAGTGAAACAAGACACGGAAAGACAGATGTTGAATGTTCTCACTCAGATATGGGAGCTAAAGAAGTGGCTCTCATGAGAATAAATTGGCTGGTTACTAATCTACCACTGGAGAGTGGCGGGGGTAGGAGAAGGAATCAAGAAAATTTGACCAATGGGTACAAATATACAGTATGATAGAATAAATAAGATCTATTGTAAAATAGGTTGGTAGGGTAACTATAGTTTACAAGAGTCTATTGTATATTTCAAAAGCCTAAAAGATAATGGTTTGAATGTTTCTAGCATGAAGAAAAGATTATAGGTGATCGATATCCAAGTACACTGGCTTGATCTGTACAAACATATGACTGTATTAAATCATCCCATGTATGCCAAAACTATGTATATTTATTATACATCAATAAAAAATTTTAATAAAAGAAACTAAAACAGTTGTTCTCTGAAAGCTCATGTGAAGGGAAAAGACAAGCAATCCAGTGAGTGAAAACGCAGTATTTTCAAACTCCAACAGTTCATTAGTATCTAGAACATATAAAGAACTCCTAAAATTCAACAGTGAACAAAAATCTGATGAGAAATTTGGCAAAATAAGTGTGTAGACATTTTGAGAAAAAGAATGTACAAATAGCAAAGCAGCACATGAAAATATGTTTGTATCATTAGCTATTAGGGAAATGTAAATTAAAATCAGTATGAAATATCACAAAACAGCTATCAAAATGGCTAAAGTTTAAAAAATGATAATAATAAGAGAAATAACACCAAGTAGTAGAAAGTTTGCAAATCAACTATATTACTTATGAATAGCAGGTGGGAATATAAAATGATACAACCACTCTGGAAACAATTTGGTA
Source organism: Cacajao melanocephalus (assembly GCA_963573385.1). Lineage (NCBI taxonomy): Eukaryota > Metazoa > Chordata > Mammalia > Primates > Pitheciidae > Cacajao > Cacajao melanocephalus. The sequence continues at coordinate 67,564 of CAUYLG010014586.1, forward strand.
TTTCTTGTGAAAACTAAGCATAGAACCACAATGTGACCCAACAATTGTAATTTTGGTCGTTGGCCAAAAGATAAATTAAAAAAAGCTTATGTCCAAACAAAACTTGTACATGAATGTTTATAGTGGCTTTATTTTAAATAAAGACTGGAGTTAGCCCAGAAGTCCATCAATAGTGAATAAACGCACTAGGTTATAATCGTGCCATAGAATACTAAGAAGCAATAAAAAGGAACAAACTTGATACATGTAACAGTTTTAGATGACTCTGCAGGAAATTATGTGGAACACAAAAAAGGCATTAACCCCAAAAGCTTACACACTGTGTGATTCCATTGATGAAGGATTTTTTGAAAGGAGAAGAGTTTGGAAGTAGAGGGCAGAATAGTGGTCAGCTGGTGACAGGGCCAAGGGGCCAAGGAACAGTGAGGGTGAGTGTAGTTTTAAGGGCAACAAAAAGGTTTCCAGTGGTGTTGGAACTGTTCAGTATCTTGACTGTGGTGGTGGATATAGGAAACTACATAGATGATACAATTGTGTAGAACATCATGTACACATACTGGGTAAATATGAAAAAGATTGGTGAATTATATCAATGTCAATATCCTGGTTATGATATTATGCTATAATTTTGCAAAATGTTACCATGGGGAAAACAGAGCACTAAGTGTAAAAGGAAGCTGTCTCTATGTTATTTCTTCCAACTGCGTATATTTAAAAAATTAATTCAATGGTATTGTTTAATCTAGAGTGATAGGAAAAACAGCACTGTTTTGTGACATGATTTCTCTTACACAATTACTAAATAAGAGCATCTAACATAATAGGAGCATCAACCTTTAACTTCAGTAAAATGTGAAAGTTCAATTGGTTCATTCATAATCTTTCCTAAGCAAGAAAAGCTGCGGTAATAGTAGTAGTGTTAAAACTTCCAACATAAAAGGGCAAGTGAACTTGACTGCAGCTAGACCTCTTTGAGCTGTATTTCAACAAAAGTGAAAATGAGCACTTGTCCCCAGGGAGGTGTACCTTCAGTCTCCAGCAGCTCTTGACTGCTCACAGGTTTCATGGCCTACTCTGCTGCTTAATGGCAGCTTCAGGGGTGCGGGGCTTCATTTTATGTTCATTCTCATACTAGTTGAGTAGTCTTAGCTCTAAGTAAACTGTTGTCAGGACATCTATATTGTTGCTACATGCCTATTTTATATTATAGTAGTCGCCTCTGGCCATCTAAACTGCCTGATTGGATCAAGTTATCTCCCCCAAGGTCCAATTACTATTTAACTTAATTCTTTGTTACAAACTTGAAGGTGTCCTGAGGAGTCATTCCTCCACTTCATTTTCCCATAAGTACAGTGATCATAGGTCCTGGAAATTGAAGGAGCTCAGAAAAGGCCAGCCCAAAATATTGTCTTTTGGCACATTTACTATTTTGAAGTAAAGGCTCTTGAAAACCAGCAGGTGCAAGAAAATCACTCTGACCTTTGCTCTGTTTCTTTAAAAGCAGGAGATAAAATTCTCTTGTAAAAGATGCCTTACTTATATCAGAAGGAAAGGAAAGAAATTATTATTATCAAGGATGGACAGTTGAAACTTGCGAGAAATTGATACAAACAAATCTTTATGGCCTAACCCGTACCTTCCTAGCGACTTCTTCATCCAATTAACTGGCATAACTTAAGCCTCTGTGCCTTGCCACATTTTTACTCTTTTTCTAACTCAGTATATGAGTGTTCAACTCCAATTTTGTCTTGGTCTTTATTTCTTTATGTTTCCAGGCTACATCAAGTATGTATTACTTAAATTTATATGCTTTTCTCCTGTTGATTTGTTTTATGTCAACTCAATTCTCAGCCCCAATCCAAAAACCCTAGAAAGATAGAGGCAATGTTTTCATCTTCCCCAGAATGTCCCTGATTGACCTGATTTAAGTGTTTTTTTTTTCTTGGCATAAATACAATTCTCTTTCATTCTTTTCTTAAGTGAAATTCAATAATTTACTCAGCCAATAAACATGATTGAGTTCCTAATATGTGTCAGAGATACTGTGCTGGGTATTGGGGATCCAAGCTAGTCACAAGGGGGTTACAGTCCGGAAAGCATAATGCCCTTGTGAAGAAACTGCAAGCATTATTTTGTATTTACATGTATATTATTTATTTTTCTCAGATCAGAGAGCCCAACCTGTTACACAGGAACTTGCAGAGCTAAAATGATTGCAAGGAGACTTTGAAATCTTACATTGACTCATTATTTTCTAAAGACTTAATAGGTGATAGATGCAAATTTACATACCTTTCATTATTTCAAGTAAACAATTAGTAATATGTCCAACTATCTACTCAAATTTTCAAATATTTATGAGTTATCCTATCTAAATTAATTGTAACTTTACTAATTTCTCTTGGTAGATATTAACAGTAATATTATGATCCAGTAAAAAGATTTTATGTGAATACAAACCATTTCAATATTTAAAAGTAGAATCTCATGTTCTAACAGTAAAAACCACTGCAAATGACTGGCCACTTAAACTGCTAAGATAAATGAGTCTAAGACATAGATTTTAATATGAATGAGTAATTCATTAATATATTGTTTTTTTTCAAGTTGAAATAATTTTAGACTTTATTTTTAGTGACTTCACTTTTTTATCCTTTCTATTTTTATTTCAGGTTCAGAAAGTACACACACAATTTTGCTACAGGGTAAATTGTGTGTTACAGAAGATTGGTGTAAAATTATTTTGTTACCCTTGTATTAAGCATAGTACCCAGTAGGTAGTTTTTTTTATCCATACCCCAACCTGGAGTAGGCCCCAGTGCATATCGTTCCCATCTATGTGTTCATGAGTACCCAGAATTTAGCTTCCACTTATAAATGAGAACATGTGATATTCAGTTCTCTGTTTCTGTGTTTATTTGCTTAGGATAATGGCCTCCAGCTACACCCATGTTGCTGCAAAAGACATAATTTCATTCTTTTTATGGCTGCATAGTATTCTGTGGTGTACATGTACCACATTTTCTTTATCCAGTCCACCACTGATGGGCCTCTAGGTTGATTCCATGTATTTGCAACTGTGAAGAGTGCTGTAATGAACAGATGTGTATGTGACTTTATAGTGCAATGATTTATGTTCCTTTGGGTAAATACCCAGTAATGGGATTGCTGAGTTGAATAGTGGCTCTGTTTGAAGTTCTTTGAGAAACCTCCAAACTGCTTTCCACAGTGGCTGAAGTAATTTACATTCTCACCAGCAGTGTATAAGCATTCTCTTTTCTCCACGACCTTGTCAGCATCTATTATTTTTTGACTTTTTAATAATGGCCATTCTGACTGGTGTGAGATGGTATCTCATTGTGGTCTTATGGTTGTCGGTGTGATCAGATAGATCAGATGGTTGTAGGTGTGCTGCTTTATTTACGGGTTCTCTAACCTGTTCCACTGGATTATGCTCCTTCATTTTTGAAAGTAACATGGTTTGATTGACAAATCATATGTTTGCCATATTCATAATCATGTGTTTTAGTGTAATTTTACAGAATGTATAATTTTCAAGAACATAAATATTATTTTAAAGCAGAAAAGCTCTTAATTGCACTGAGGAACTATATTCAACTCTATGTGTATGTGTGTAGGATGCTAAATCTCCACCTAGGTGTTTTATTTATTTATGATTAGATTTGTGAATTAGCAATATTAAGTATTAGAAATAAAAACAGATTTTTTTCTCACCCTAAGTCCAAGTGATATTAGGAAATTGTTCAAAAAGAAATGCTTAATATTCATTATTCAACTGAGTTGTATAGAAACTACCAAAACTTTAATGACGCAAACTAAAAAACTCTAATAATTATTTCTATGTTTCATCAGTAAGTAAACTGACCTACTAGCTGATTGCTTCTTTTTTTTTCTTTCTTTCTTTTTTTTTTTTTTTTTTTTTGAGATGGTTTCTCACTCTGTCACCTATGCTGGAGTGCAGTGGCAGGCACAATCTTGGCTCACTGCAAACTCCGCCTCCCGGGTTCAAGCGATTCTTGTGGCACAGCCTCCCTAGCAGTTGAGAATACAGGAATACACCACCATGCCCAGCTAATTTTTCTATTTTTAGCAGAGACGGGATTTCACCATGTTGGCTAGAATGATCTCAAACTCCTGACCTCAGGTGATCCACTTGCCTCGATCTCCCACAGGGCTGGGCTTATAGGTGTGAGCCACCACACCTGGCCTGGCTGCCTATTTTATAAATATTTTTGTTTTTAACACCACCACATCTATTTTTAAAGTATTATCATGGCTTCATTCTCACTTTGGCAAAGTAGTTGTAACTTTGGCAAAGTAGAGACCACGTACAGCCTGCCAAATCTAAAATATGTATGTGGCCATTTAGATAGCTGACTCCTGGTTTAAATTATGCTAAAATTCTATATAGAAGCAAAATTTTCATGCTCTCTCACTTTACGTTCTTCAGGCTACAAAGAAGAGATGTTAGAAGCATCTTTTTCTTGATGTACATTCACAAGAAGTTGCATGATGTGATCATTGTACATGACCTGGCTTTTGTTTTACAGGCAGATATATGTTTGAAAAAAAAATGCCCAAACCAGTACTATGAAAAATATTCATTAAGGAACTCCCAAACCTCATGATATAAATGAGGTGATGTGATTTTTTTGGAGGGGGAAGTTGCTTGATTCTTTCTTAGCTTTAGAGAACATCAATCTGTCAGTATGTTCAAATACCTAATCTTGCCAATATGTTCTCTGCAAAATAAAAATAGACTTAGTTTATTTGAAAATTTTATGTTTGGAAATTAAGAAAAATAAGGAAGTGCTACAAATTAGTTTGTGATAAGTTGTATATTTACATGTTTTATAAGAGTCATTGTATATCACTGAATACCTAATTGTATATTTATATATTATTAGTATTATGTTAGACATGTATATGTGTGTGTGCAAATATAATCCATATATACTTCAAAACAACTGGAAGTGTTTTTCTTTAATCATTTTTAATAATTTATATGATTAAAGGACTAAGTTATTTATCATATGTTAAGTAAAAAGTTAATTTTTAAATTTTTGAATTATGAGAGTAATATGTAAGTTTTTAAAAGTTGTTAAAAACAAGAAGAATATATATAGTGCCTTCATTTGTTTCCAATATTTTTATGCTGTTTAAAGATTGTGAAATGTTTAAGTTAATCTTTTGCATCCTTTTTCTGTGCTTTACAATAAAACAAGCATTGTTTAACTTTTAAAATTAACTTCTCATAAAACCATTTAGTGAAAATATAATCCAAAATCATGTACTGATAAAAAACACAATGTGTTTTCTATTATTAGATATTTATTTATTACCAGCTTTTCATTATTCTTATTAATACTGCTCACTGCATTCTTGAAGAAGGCATTCAAATTTTAGGAACCAAGAATTCCTAATTATAATAAGGCAACACGAACAAGTATTTTTCCCTCCACAAATATGTCATTAAAATGACAGTAAAGGTAAAAATTTTCCTCAAAAATACAATGCAATAAATATTTTAATTCTATAATTATATAGGTTTTGAAAAGAACTAAAATAAGTCCATTAAACACTGACACATAACTAAAAAATGTTGGAGGCAATGAGAGTGTTGGCCTTAGAATCAGAGGAAGTTTGAACCAAAACAAAAAGAGAGTTTTAATACATATCAGCTGCGTAGCTGAAAATCTCTACCTGATATCAGTCATAGAAAACACTTTGAACACGTCAATAGTCTTCTCCAACCCCACCTCCATCCTATCACTAGATTGTCTCACCTTCCACCTTCCCTTGCCCTTCACTTCTCAGTATATTATATGCCTTGTTTTAAAGGGAGAAGGGCAATGAATATTATCTATCTATCTATCTACGTCTCTATCTATATTTCCTTTTATATAATATCCTAGAAAAGAAAAGACTAATAACCTACTTCTATGTACGAAACAGGGGAAATATGTGGAAGTACCACATAGGTAGAATGATGCTATTTTAAAGACAGAATTTTAGTCAAACCACATATATCTAAATGCCTTCCAGATTAACACCAAGTAGACAAATCATCAGCACCAAACAAGATTAGGAGTATGACAAATTTGACCTAGACAAATGTCTTCTTATTCTGGAAAAATTCTGGCTTTAAAGATATTAACAACAAAATTAGATAAGAGAAAGCAGTAAGAGGAATTGTAATTGAAATAGAAGTGGAGAATCATTAACAAAAATGATATTTTCTCAAAAGAGGAGCTCAGGAGAACCTGTTGAAAAACCGTTGTCAGTGACAATGAATTTCAGTAAGACAACTGGTTGCAAAATTCATATATCCATACATATAAGAATAAATTCCTAGGTAATATAACAACTGAAACTGAGAGCAGTAAATAGTATTAACTAATTAGGAAAATTATAAAGAGGTGATAGTTACAAGATTTACATAAAAATATAACATGTATGTACAATTAGGAAGACTCAATAACATAAAAATGTGAGTTATCTTTATACTAATTTATATGCAATAATTATATTAAACAAGTACATATTAACAGGTTCATAGCTGAGGATATCTTTGCTCTTTTACCTACTTCTTATTCCAATAAATCTAAAGACTCATTTCTGGCACTTAGGAAAACATCTCTGGCCAGTATCATGAATTTTTTCTTTAACCCTCAGATAAACAAACAGTTCTCTGTTTAGTTTTACTTCCATAAATAGCCATGTTATGCAAATAAATTACCCATCTCACTGACATATTTACATTACTTGTGCTGTCTCTGATTTAGACTGGGAATTTCTACCTAGTTATTTAACCATTACATAAGAACACACACAATGTTTAATAATATCTTTAGTATATTATGTTTTTATAATATATAAATATACATTTTAGCATAAACAAAATTGTAGAGGTAGAATTATCTTTCTTAGTTTACATTCAGTTTTCAAAAAGACTTAGTCTATATTTTGTAGAGAACTCACTGAAGAGATCGTGTATTTGGACGGACGGAGTAATTTTTTGAAAAGCTATTATATTAGGGTTCTCTAGAGGGACAGAAGGAATAGGATAGATGTATATATAAAAGGGAATTTATTAAGGAGTATTGACTCACACGATCACAAGGTAAAGTCCTAGAATAGGCTTTCTGCAAGCTGAGGAGCATGGAAGCCAGTCAGAGTCCCAAAACCTTCAAAGTAGGGAGGCCAATAGTATAGCCTCCAGTCTGTGGTCAAAGGGCCAAAAGTCTCAAAGCTGAAGAACTTGGTGTTTGATGTTCTAGGGTAGGAAGCATCCAGCATGGGAGAAAGATGGAGATCAGAAGACTCGGGCAGTTTAGTCTTTCCACATTCTTCTGCCTGCTTTATATTTTGGCCTCCTTGGCAGTTGATTAGATTGTGCCCACCCAGATTGAGGCTGGGTCTAGCTTCTCAAGTCCCCACTGACTCAAATGTTCACCTCCTTTGGCAGCACTCTCACAGACCGCACCCGGGGACAATACTGTGTATCCTTCAATCCAATCAAGCTGATTCTCAACATTGACCATCACAAGTCTACCCCTTGTCAGCCTGAACCACAGATTTCTCCTGAAATCATATATCATCTTCAAATAAAGACAATAACATCATAATGATGCCTAATATAATATAGCTATCCTTCCTACAATTGGAAATGCACCAATCCCTAATCCAAATGCTATTACATGAATTTAACAATACTTAAATGCTGATATGAACTTAATAAATCTTATGTCACATGATAAAGGAAAAAGGAAAGAAAATGAAGATATTTTCTTAGTACAAGTGTATACATGCACAAACATGTTCTAAACAAAATAAAGAAGAACTACTTAGGACAATTACAGTCCTCATTTCTGCAACTGGTCATGTTGTTGTAGCCAGTATTGATAACTACCTTCTCCTACTACCGAGTCTGTATTCCCTTTGCCTCCAGCAAGGACCTCAGCAGGTCATGGTTTTTTACCTGGTAAAGTGACCCAAACATTCATTCCTGAAGAGTCTGTGCCATTTGTAGTCCTGTGTGGATTGGGCTTTTATAGTTTCCCATTGACCTTAAACACAGGGCATGGTAAAACTAACAGACACACTAAGGAATCTCCTGTATTCCAGGCATAATCTTCCTTACCTCTATTGTAGAATAGTAGACTAATTTAATCTTGGTAGTCCTGGTCAATCACCCTAGCCAATATGGGATCTCCCTTCTTAGCCTGCTGACTTATGGATAGGAGGAGCCTAAAGTGTCTAGGTGGTAATTTTAACTTCCAGTTTAATGGAATCATTGTTGGGTCTCCTGGTGGCAGCATTCCTCCCTCTGGAACTAAGACCTCTAGGCCAGCAGAATGCAATGTCACAGGAACAGGAAGCAAAAATTTTGCTAGTGGGTCATGAGGGGTGTGGGTGAGGGTGCCACTTCCACCTCCACCCCTTGATTCCTGACCCCTTGATTCCTGGCCCCTTGAATCCTGGCCACAAGAGGAAAAGTACCATATTGGACACTGACTCAGAGCATACACAGCCTTCTGGAGAATTTTGCCCCAGCCCTGCAAAGTTTTGTCACCTAGTTGGCATTGTAATTGTGACTTTAAAAGGCCATTCCACCAGTCCATCAATCCAGCTGCTTTAGAATGATGGGGAACATGTAAGACCAATGAATTCCATGAGTATGAGCCCACAACCACACTTCTTTAGCTGTAAAGTGAGTGCCTTGGTCAGAGGCAATGCTGTGTGGAATATTATGATGGTGGATAAGGCATTCTGTGAATCCACTGATGGTAGTCTTGGCAGAAGCATTGTGTTCAGGATAGGCAAATCCATATCTAGAGTAAGTGTCTATTCCAATGATAACAAATTGCTGCCCTTTCCATGATGGAAGAGGTCCAATATAATTAACTTGCCACCAAGTAGCTGGCTGATCAGCCCAAGGAATGGTGCCATATCATGGGCTCAGTGTTGGTCTCTCCTGCTGGCAAATTGGGCACTTAGCAGTAACCATAGTCAGGTCAGCCTTGCTGAGTGAGAGACCATGCTGCTGAGCCCATGTGCAACCTCCATCCCTGCCACCATGGCCACTCTTTTCATGGGCCCTTTGGTTGATGACAGGGGTGGCTGTGGAAACAGACTGAGTGGTATTCACAGAACAAAGTCATTCCATCCACTTGATTATTAAAATCCTCCTCTGCTGAGGTCACCCATTAGTGAGTACTCACCAGGGATACAAATATATATACACAGTTTTTGACTACTCGGAGAGTCTATCTACATACCTCTTCCCCAAATTTCTTTGTCATCAATTGCATCATCACGCTTCTTCCAAGTCCTTGACCATCTGGCCAAACCATTGGCTACAGCCTACTAATCATTATATAATTGTACATGTGGCCATAAATCTCTAGGGCAGGGCCAAAATGCTGCCTGTCTCTTTGCTAAAACACAGCAAAAGTCATCTTTACCCTAGTTCCCAACAAGTTCCTCATCTCTGTCTATGACCACCTCATTTTGGATTTCATTGTTCCATACCATTATCAGCATTTTGGTCAAAGTCATTCAACAAGTCTCTAGGAAATTCCAAGCTTTTCTACATTTTTCTGCATTTTTCTGAGCTGTTTCAAACTGTTTTAACCTCTGCCTGTTAACCCAGTTCCAAAGTTACTTCCGTATTTCCAGGTATCTTTCTAGAAGATTTCCCTGCTGTACCAGTACCAATTTACTGTGTTAATCCATTTTCATGCTGCTGATAACTACATATCTGAGACTGGGTAGTTTATAAAGACAAAGTGGTTTAATGGACTCACAGTTTCACGTGGCTGGGGAGGCCTCACCTTCATGGTAGAAGGTAAAAAGCATGTCTTACATGGTGACAGACAAGAGAGAGTGAGAGCTAAGTGAAAGGGGTTTTTGATATTAAACTATCAAATCTCCTGAGATTTATTCACTGCCATGAGAACAGTATGGGGAAACCACTCCCATGATTCAGCTGTCTCTCACTGGGGCCCTCCACCAGCAAATGGGAATTATAGGAGCTATCATTCAGGATGAAATTTGGGTGGAGAGACGGCCAAACTTTATCAGCTATGAAAGTATCAAACAACTTCTTCCAAAAGAATGAAGCACTACCTGATTTGTCTCAAGAGGCCTGGAATTTCCTTAATCATATTGTCCATAACACTGTCTTGGGCATTCTTTTTAAAAACAGACTTGTCTCTAAGCAGCAGCCAGGCTTTATACAGATACACAAAGTCTTGCAGGTATAGTGAGATATATGTTTGTTTTTCCACTTGTATATTTTCTTCCTCACCTCTTTTCATAAATTGCTTCTGGCTCCCTCAGATTTGGGTAAAAGAGGCAGAAAATCATGTTTTTTCATAGTATCCGTTATTCCTTTTATTCATAGTAATATGATTTTTAGTTGGGACCATACCTATGGCTGTTAGATATTTTCTTATCTTGCCCATTATCTTGTCTATCAGAATTAGGATGGAGTCCATCTCCTGGTTATGTTTATAAAACGAAGAGCATATGCCTCATAGCTGCCTTCCTTTACTTTGTTTTGGGTGTTGTGGATGTGGTGGAGTCATCTTGTGTTAGGATATCAAAAGGAACATCATGAAATTGTGAAACTCAAAGAGACTGGGTTCCTGAAGAAATGAAATCATAATATAAGCTCTCTGGATGGCTTATAGATTGTTCATTGAGAGAGAAATATGTTTCTATCTTACTTAACATTCAGTATTTCATCAGGACAAAGTACATTTTAACTTATAAGGTGCAGGAGGGTGTGATGAGACAGGGGCAGATAACTGACCTGACTGTACAGTTATAATAATCAGTCACAGTCCTAGTCAGGGGCTTATAGGTAAATCTCCCATCTCCCTGGGACAGAGCACCTGGGGGAATGGGTGGCTGTGGGTGCAGCTTCAGCAGATTGATACGGTTTTGGCTGCTGGCTCTGAAAAAAGCAGTGAATCACCCAGCACGGTGCTCGACCTCTGCTAAGGGGCAGACTGCCTCCTCAGGTGGGTCCCTGACCCCCGTGCCTCCTGACTGGGAGAGAGTGAGGGGTCTTCTGTGGACTCTAGCAGAGGTCAACAGATACCTCATATAGAAGACTTCTGACTGGCATCTGTCAGGTGCCTCTCTGGGACGAAGCTTCCAGGGGAAGGGACAAGCAACAATCTTTGTCCAGGCAAACATGTCTGAACTGAACCTCCAGCAAACTCCAGCAGGCCTGCAGCAGTGAGGCCTGACTGTTAGAAGGAAGACTAACAAACAGAAACGAATAGCATCAACATCAACAAAAAGGATGTCAACACAAAAACCCCATCCAAGGTCACCAAAATCAAAGACCAAAGGTAGATAAATCCATGAAGTTGAGGAAAAACCAACACAAAACAGCTGAAACTTCCAAAAACCAGAACATTTATTCCTCTCCAAAGGATCACAACTCCTTGCCAGCAAGGGAACAAAACTGGATGGAGAATGAGTTTGATGAAATGACAGTGGGCTTCAGAAGGTGGGTAAGAACAAACTCCTCCGAGCTAAAGGAGCATGTTGTAATGCAATACAAAGAAGCTAAGAATCTTGAAGAAAGGATAGAGGAATTGCTAACTAGAATAACCAGTCTAGAGAAGAAGATAAATGACCTGATGGAGCTGAAAAACACAGCATAAGAACTTTGTGAATCATTCACAAATATCAATAGCCGAACTGATTAAGCAGAAGAAAGGATATCAGAGACTGAAGATTGACTTAATGAAATAAAGCATGAAGACAAGATTAGAGAAAAAGATTAAAAAGGAAAAAACAAAGCCTCCAGGAAATATGGGACTATGTGAAAAGATGAAACCTACATTTGACTAGTGTACCTGAAAGTGATGGGGAGAATGGAACCAAGTTGGAAAACACTCTTCAGGATATTATCCAGGAGAATTTCCCCATCTTAGCAAAACAGGCCAACATTCAAATTCAGGAAATACAGAGAACACCACAAAAAACTGCTTGAGAAGAACAATCTCAAAACACATAATTGTCAGATTTACCAAGGTTGAAATGAAGGAAAAAATGTTAAGGGCAGCCAGAGAGAAAGATCAGGTTACACAGAAAGGGAAGCTCATCAGACTAACAGTGGATCTCTCTGCAGAAACTCTACCAGCCAGAGAGTGGGGACCAATTTCAACATTCTTAAAAAAAAGAATTATCAATCCAGAATTTAATATCTAGCCAAACTAAGCATCATAAGCGAAGGAGAAATAAAATCCTTGGCAGTCAAGCAAATGCTGAGAGATTTTGACACCACCAGGCTTGCCTTATAAGAGCTCCTGAAGGAAGCTCTACATATGGAAAGGAAGAACAAGTACCAGCCACTGCAAAAACGTACCAAATTGTAAAGACCATTGATGCTATAAAGCAACTGCATCAACTAATGGGCAAAATAACCAGCTAGCGTCATAATGACTGTGTCAAATTCACATAGAACAATATTAAACTTAAATGTAAATGAGATAAATTCCCCAATTAAAAGACATATACTGGCACACTGGATAGGGAGTCAAGACTCATCAGTGTGCTGTATTCAGGAGAATACAGTCCATCTCATGTGCAAAGACACACCTAGGTTCAAAATAAATGGATGGAGGAATATTTACCAAGCCAGTGAAAAGCAAAAAACAAACAAACAAACAAACAAACAAAAAACAAACAAACAAACAAAAAAAACAGGGGTTGCAATTCTAGTCTCTGATAAAACAGACTTTACACCAACAAAGGTTAAAAAAAAAATGACAAAGAAGGACATTATATAACGGTAAAGGGATCAATGCATCAAGAAAAACTAACTATCCTAAATATATATAAACCCAATACTGGAGCACCCAGATTCAAAAAGCAAGTTCTTAGTAACCTAAAAAGAGACTTCGACTCCCACACAAAATAGTGGGAGACTTCAACACCTCACTGTCAATATTAGACAGATCAATGAGACAGAAAATTAACAAGAATATTCAGGACTTGAACTCAGCTCTGGACTAAGTAGACCTAATAGACGTCTGCAGAAATCTCCACCCCAAATCAATGAAATATACCTTCTTCTCAGCACTACATTGCACTTATTCTAAAAGTGACCATATAATTGGAAGTATAATCTGCTGTTAATACCCTTTAGATATGGATGATTCCCAATATTGATTTGTTCTCTTGTAGGATGTTTTTATAGACCTGAGGAAGTTTTCTCAATAGAGCATTCCAACTTCTACTCTCTTGAGGCAGTCAAATACCAATCTTTTTGGCCGAGTACTTTTGAATTCCTCTTTAGAAACTATATATAACTGAACACCTGTGGAATCTTTCTGCCAAGTCCATTTTGTCCTGGCAAAATCCTCTTGAGTGGATTTTTGTCCGCCAGAGAAAGGAACCTATTTCTTGTTGTTGGTGAAAGTCATTCTCTTTTGATAGAGTCAGCTCTCTTTGTTATTTAAGCATATAAGTGGCTCCGACCACAGCCCTTCATCCTAGTATACTCAGAAATGATCTATGTATCTGTCATTTTACCACCCCAATTAAAAGAATACTTGACAGTATCAATGGATAGTTCTCTTACCATTGTTCACATTGACTTGAAGTGACAAGTAAATGCTCTCTTTCTAAATTTATTAAAAGGACGGAATGTAAACATATATCTGTTTTGAAATAAATTTTACTTCCTAGTACATTTATTCTCCTATATACTTTAACATAACTTTTTTTTTTTTTTTTTGACAGACTCTTTTACTGCCACCTGGGCTGGAGTGCAGTGGTACCATCTCAACTCACTGCAAACTCCGTCTCCTATGCTCAAATGATTCTCCTGCCTCAGCCTCCAGAGTAGCTGTGATTAGAAGTGCCTGCCACCATGGCCAGATAAATTTTTTTTGTAGTTTTAGTACAGATGGGATTTCACTATCTTGGCCAGGCTGGTCTTGAACTCCTGACCTCATGATCTGCCTGCCTCAGCCTCCCAAACTACTGGGATTACAGGTGTGAGCAACTGTGCCAAGCCCAACATAACTTTTTACCAACCACTATGGTAGGAGATAGGCTAAGAGTCACTCTAGGTTCTAGGTCCATGCATTGACTTATGACTACAAATTCTGCAAGAAAAGGTGGTAATTGATCAAGGAAACCATTTTCAATACCTTGATTTTCCATTTTCTACTGGCTTTATTGATAAAATGAGTGCCATGCTTGTTGGCTCTCCTCTTATCTTCATCTTAGGAATACTGTGTCACTTTGACTATCTCTACAGCACTCTCCAATTTACTTCTCCAACCTTAGTCTCATTGAAAGAACTTGTTACCTTGCTTGTGATAGTTCAGTACTGCCCCCTAGCCCTTATTATTTTTGATTTCAAGTTCCCATTTCAGGCTAGGAGCTTGGATGTTTTACTGCCAATCTTATTTTTAACTTTGACCTGCAAAAGATTACCACCACTGAACTCCCCAGCAATTACAGTTCTACTTTTATCTTGAATTTCTTGTGGAACTTTATGTTCTAATGTATTGATCAGCACCCTCACCCCAGACTCATGGGAAAATCCAAAAACAAAAATTCAGCTAATGAAAATGAAAACACAACATATCAAAGTCTGTGGGATGTAGAAACAGTAAGACTAACATGATAAAATATAGCATTAAAGGAAAATATTGGAAAAGAAAAATGATATAAAGGTAATAATCTATATTTTAGTGAAGTTCATTATTACCCATCTTTTGAAGTTTACTTCTGTCAATTTCATCTGTGCCCTTGCTGGAGACATGTGGCAACCTTTTGATGAAGAGGCGCTCTGACTTTTTTGAGTTTCCAGCATTTTTGCCTTGATTCTTTCTCATCTTCATGGGTTTATCTATCTTTGATTTTCGAGGCTGGTGACTTTTAGATGGGGTTTATTTGGTGCCTTTTTTGTTGATGTTGTGTTCTGTTTGGTTTTCTTTTTAACAGATCCCTCTTCTGTGGGGCTGCTGCAGTTTGCTTGCAGTTCACTCCAGCCCTATTCGCCTTGTTCCCTCGCCTCCCTGGAGTTATCACCAGTGGAGGCTGCAGAGAGCAAAGATGTCACGTTGCTTTTTTCTCGGGAGCTCAGTCCCAGAGGGGCACTCGCTTGATACTGGCTGAAACACTCCCGTATGAGTTGTCTGGAGACTCCTGTTGAGAGGTCTCAGTCAGGAAGACTAGAGTTAAAGACCCACTTAAATAAACAGTGTGTCTGCCCCTTGACAGGTGGGTGTGCTGCTGCACTGGGGAGAATCACCCGCATCTGGGCTGCCCTGACTCTTTAGAACCGAAAGGCAGAAAAGACTTAAGATCCTTGATGCAGGGTACCACAGCCAGCCTCCTTCTGGGGGCTCCTCTCAGTGTTTTGTCCACAAATTCCTGCGTGGGGCTGCTGAGATTCCCACAGGGAGGCTCCGCCCACTGAGGAGGGTTGATCTGGTCCCACCCTCTCTCACTGGTGTCAGTGGCAAGGGAAAGCCCCAACAATGATGGGGGTCATCCCTCTCCCTGGGCAACTCTGTCTTCTTAGGCAGATTCTCCCTGGCTGCACTGGGTGGGGGGGTGGGGTCTAAGCTGGTGGGTTTTGGCATGTGGAGGTCTGTGGGTATAGGCCACTTGCCTCCCTGGATTCAGCCTCCTCCTTACAAGAGTGGAGGGATCGCCTGCCTCAACAGATTTCCAAGAGCCGAGTATGCTAACACTCCTGTGTTAGATTTTTCTAAGGTAAAGTCGCATGCACAAAAATATAAAAGGAACTAATGGGAATTTGGGAATATAACTAGTATTATCTGTTATAAATCTGTATAAAAAATAGTTTCACATAGATAGAGGCATAACATCTGCGCTTACTTTCTTCAAGGATGGGCTATATAAGAAGAATAGACTGGGATGGAAGCTGAGAATAAAGGTATAAAATTTTCACAAGATTTAGAAAGAGTCAAAATAGTTGCTATTGTATAATTCGATCAGTGAAGTATAGGAAAAACTCAGTATATTCTTTAATTTAAAAATAAATCAGAGAATTATTATGGAGAAGATGATAGTCATAGTGTAACATAATCTTTGACTAGAGTGAGTGTTTCTTAGCTCAAAAGACACAAACTGCATTCTATCATGAAAAATAAAACCTATATTTGTCTACAATGCATGTAACTATAAAACAGATAAAATTAAAGGCATGTAATAATTTAGAAGATTATAGTGCTTTTCTTTTCCTTTCTTTTCTTTTTTTTTTGGCTCATGTTTACAGAAATTTGCAGCTTTTTATGGAAAGAAATATTAGACAAAGCCTAAACATATATAGACTTTTATTAATAAGTCAAAAACAACTTCTATAGAATACTGAACAACTGTTATAAGAGTTCTCTCTTTCTCATCACATGCATATCAAATAAAAAATCCAGATAGATCTTCTGAAATCTAGGCGGAGAAAAATGAAAGAAAGAAAAAAAGCAAAAAAAAAAAAATCCAGATAGAAATAAAAAATAATCTACTTAATATTACCAGTATTCAAATAAATGCAGATTAATTAAATGATAGCTGCTACTTTTGTCTGTCATATTAGCAATTAAATCTTAATAATACCTGAATCCATGTGGCTCTAATATTCTACATCCAACTGACGATGTCAACAGTGTAACTAGTAACAATATTTATGATAGAAATGTGCTAATATTTACCAAAAGCTATGCTAGTAAGCATCAAAATGTAGAGATAAAATAAAAGCCTTAAAATAATGACTGTTAAACCATCTCTCTATATGAAGAAATCCTAACTGTAGATTTCCCTTCCCCCATACCTCAAGTTACTTTTGAAATAGAATTAGAGATTATACATTTCTAAAGGGAACAAAATCTGGAGGTTACTATCAAAGCTTTAGATAGGAAATAGATTACAATCTTAAAAACAAATTCAAGAAATATAAAGTATGGAAAAGTCTATTTGATCCCATTTTTAGACATCTGTCAATAAATATGATACCATACATTCAATATCAATGTTTCCTAAGGTTTCATAATGTTAAATTAACAAATGAACACTTTATAGAAGAGTGGGAGAAATAATAGGCCAAAATATCTGAGTTTATGTCAGCTCCTGTCACTATCCATGTGACTTTGGGCAAGTGTTTAACCAAAAAGCTGGTGCTCACATTATTTCTTGACATAATTACATACACTCTGGCCACGTTTAACATATAAGGTACCTAAGTAATCAATATCATAGACCCGTGTTAACAAAGGGATCTATTTTGGTCATAAAATATTTTCCTTTTATTCTCTGATAGTTTCATCATGTTTATTTATTATTATTATTACTATATATATATATATATTTTTTTTTTTTGAGTTGGAGTTTTGCTCTTGTTGTCCAGGCTTGAGTGCAATGGCACAATCTCAGTTCACCGCAACCTCCGTCTCCTGGGTTCAAGCAATTCTCCTGCCTCAGCCTCCCCAGTAGCTGGGACTACAGGCGCGCGCCACCACACCCAGCTAATTTTTGTAATTTTAGTAGAGACGGGGTTTCACCATGTTGACCAGGATGGTCTTGATCTCTTGACCTCGTGATCCACCCACCTCGGCCTCCCAAAGTGCTGGGATTACAGGTGTGAGCCATCGCACCTGGCCTATTTTTTTGGTTTGACTTATTGAATCACAAAATGCACAAGTTAAGGATGCCTTTTCCATGCAAGCCTTTGGCAGTATTGATGATATATCTTTCTATATCTGTCTATTATTCATGTTCACATAATTTTCCTCACAATTTTCAATCTCCTTTTAATTTCCAAAGACTTATCATTTAAGACAATCTTGATGTCAGTTACTTGTGAAACTTTCTCTTCCTGTGCCTGCTTACATGACAAATTGAGCCACTAAACATGAATCATTATTTGTGTTATTAATTGCATTTTCATATATTAGTGGTTTTTCTCCTTAACTTCAGATTAAACTGCATGAAGTCAGCTATTTGGGCATCATTTCATCCTTCTTCATCTTTTCAAAGTGCTTTGCATAGTAAACATTCAATAAAATTACAATTTTGAATGAGACAGTGTGCAATCTGAAAGGGATGAGATGGACGCCAGTGACAGGAACCAGAGAGAAGATAGTCATGACGTTTGTTTAAGGTATTATACCTTCCAACCTGTTTTGAAATTTATCTTTCTAAATCACAGATCTGTTCAAGTTACTATTTAAATTCAACATGCCCTAACCACCAAAATGACAAACTTTACAACAAAGGATGTGCTCAAAAGCATTCTTTCAAATATGAATAACAAAAATTGATATTATTAATTTTAAAAATCTTGTGTATTAAATACAATAATCCATGTATACTTCTTTATACAGAGTCCATCACATAATAATTGTTCAGTAAGTATTGTCACTTAGGTGTCATTATTAAATATTTCTAATGTTTGAAATATTTAGAATTAGAACAAAGTGAAAACTTTTAAATTTAACATAAAATTATTTTTTCTTAGCATTAGCTAATTATGAGTGTATTTCTACCTGAACACCTCCAGACAAATTTTTTTAAATAAAATCATATGAATATTTGAACACATAGGCTCTATCTGCTTGTGAAATAGCATATATTTCAGTATTTGTCATGACAGTTAATAATATAAATTATTAATATGTTTCAAAATAGTCCAGAAGTGATCATCCTCTGAAATACCACTGCATAATATGGAAAGTCAAATATAGATTTAAAATCCTGATGTAACTTCATCACTTTAAATATAAGATAGTGAGGCATCTTTGTATTTTTCCATTGCCAAACTTTAATATCTGCAGAATGTATTGCCAGCATCCTGTTCTAACAGGCAAGAAATCTTAGAATTATCTTTTGATCTCTCACCCTACTTTCCTATCTATTCCAACCATAAAAACTGCTGCTTTTTCACTTAGATTGCCTCAAAAATTCATTTGCCTTTTTAATTTTTTTCCAGCCAAATATGACCTGGATCTTTGAATAAATATAAATTTTCAGAATCAATATATTTTTAACACCTAAACTTCAGATTACATAGATCAAGGTGGAGAATTTATCTGTAGATTTCTTCATAAAATTTCACAAGCAATCATTTCTGTTAGACTTTCATATTTCTCCATTAGATTAGTCTATGTCATTCTATCTTTTTTAATACTTCCTTTTGTTATATAAACTAGTCATACATTGCGTATATTATTTCAAACTGCCCGAGTTCTTTAAACAGATTCTCATCACCATGTGTGACATATTTTCAAATCACACAGGATGAATGCCTGGTTAGATAAACAGAATGAGGTACACAGATATGGAAATATTATTTACAAAATCTTTGGACTAGAATTAAAAGTTGGCTGTCTACGGTAGACAACTTAATATGTAAAATATTACAGGAAAGAGATTAGGCTATGTATATACGTAAGAATATACTGAACAAAATAAATATTAAATAAGAAATGCAAAATGAAGTATTGTCTACCTGGTAGGAAGGCAGAATATTTTATGATTGTTTTAGATCCAAAAATATTTAAATGGCTAACTCCAAAATGGATCTAAGCCCTGAGATTTAATGTTCTATGAGGGTTTAACAGATATAGGCACACATTTGTAGATACATTAGTATTTTCGTATTTAAACATTTTGAGTTAAATATGATTTGGAAAACATATATCCTTTAACTGGTAAAAAGTTTCTCTGAGGAAAATCTTTTAATAATAGCGTAATAATACAATAAGATGAAGATCTCATTGACACTGAGTTGGCATTTGCTATACCACAATTTTCCCCAAATATTTCTACTTTGATCTCTTTTTCTTATTTGAATTAAATCATAAAAAAGTTATAATCATAGTCACATGAATTAACATGTTGTGTCTCCAGGAAATATAAAAATATATTGCTCTGTTATAGGATTTTTCAAATACTCAAGCCCTTTCCTTAAAAATCAGCATGTAGCAGATAATTTTTGACAAGAGTGTACACTTATATAACTACCAGCCCAATCAAGACCTAGAAAACTTCCACCTACCAGAAAATTTCCTTATGTTTCTTTTTACAATTCAACTATCATAATTACATAATGTCTAATCCAGGAAACAACTGATCTGATTTGATTCAGCATAGATTATTTTTTCCTTTTCTAGAATTTCTTTTAAAAATGATTCATACAGTATGCTTTGTATGGACTCTTGCATTCAGCATAATTTTTATTTAATTCTTCTATCGCCCAAGTTGGTCATGAACTCTTGGTATCAAGTAATCCTCCTGCCTCTGCCTTCCAAAGTGCTGGGATTATAGGTGTGAACCACTGTGCCTGTCCTTAAACTATTCTTACAATTTTATATCATTAACATAAGTATAATATTTGTTTTGAGATTACAATAAATAAAAAAACTTGGATTGTATGGTTATTGCAATATGGTAACAACTTCAATTATCCACTGAAAATAGCTGCTACTGATGCTCATTTTGTCATTTGTGTATTTGAGAGATTATTTTCAAAAACTTTTCTACTTTATTTTAGAAAGCAAGGTTCTCATTGTTTTGTTATTTGAAAATGCTTGCATATTTAATTTATGAAAAGTTAATATGATTATGTTCTATTATATTAATACTGTTTAATTGATTGTATATCATTATATATGTTCCTATTTAACATATACTTAAAATGAACACATTTTGATGTTTAAATTTGTAATTGTATCAAATATTAATGCTTTTTATATTTTTATTGTTAGAGGGAATATTCTAAAATGTTTAGACATTTGGCATCTTTATGTTATGAGAAAGAAGAAGAAAAGCTGCAACTGAATTTGAAAATTTTATCATGGTTATTTAGAGCTGACTCTTTAGCTAAGGATAACATTATTATGTCACCCGACATAAATTATTGCTAGCACTGTAACATTTTTCCTTTTCTTTAACTGAATGAGGAGGTTCCTCAGTTATACTTTAGTAAGTGTAAGTACACATACTTTAGGCGAACCAAAAATTGAACTTAGACACAATGAATTTATTACTCAAAATAATCATTATGTAAAGAAAGAGTTAAATAAGCATGCTTTTCAAAATTTGAAACATTTAAATATCAAGTGACATGGCATTATTATGTTTGTTATAAATTTGCAGCTATTTCAATTAAACATAGGTATAATGTATCAAATATAGCATTATAGGATGTAGAACTTTTCAAACAAAAAGTGGCCTTGAGATCAATATGTCTAATAATCTTACTTGGGAAGGGAAAAGATTGAAACGCTATTTTTGTTGATTTGCTAAAGATCACCCAACAACTTACCTGCAGAGTTGAGCCTGATTCTCATGATAGGCATAGAAATATGCAAATTCTAAAACACTTAGTAAATGCATTATTTTACCCCAAATTATTTTATTATGCAAATATTTTAGATTCGCTTTCTCAGCTTTTTAGTGGGTAACAGTTTCACATATGTGTGAGTTTAAAAAATGCATACCACAAAACCATTATCATGACTTTATAGATAGAAAAAAAGTCACATCTATTTTATAAGTTAAAAGTGGACATAAAGTTTTTTGTTAGATTTTTGTTTTATAAAATTAATTCAGAAAGAAAATAAGTGGAATATTTATTCATTTCAGTTGGCTAAGTATTTTCCTTCATCTTTATTTAATGACTTTATTTTAAAAGATTAATTTAAAAAATACCTTAATGCCATATTGATCTTCATAGTGAGTATAACAAGGGTCACACCAAGGAATAGCAGTATGGAGTACCTATAGTTTAGAATTATTTTAAAAGTCAAAAAATTTATGTACATTTAGGCACAAGATATTTACATTTGATTTATTTGGTTATAAGATGGATGAATACGGCAGATGGATAATTTGTTGAACCGATATTTTTCATCATATAGACATGGCTTGTGAAGTTGAAAATAAATTTGATTTTCACCATCTGCACATGGATTTTTTTCTTGCATATTTAGCACAATGTGACATCTAATTTGGTTACTAAAGTTGCTCTTCATATTTCTAAAGGCAAAGAATTATGATTTATTTAAATATTCTATACCATATAGCATTATTCACTTTTGCAAAGTGGCCTTGAGTATGAAGAATTGAAAATGATTTTCACATTAAAAGGCAATTATCTGTGTTTTATACTTATTCAAAAATATTAAGACAAGAATGAGTCTAGCCCCCACCAAACAAAAAGTCAATAGTATTTACCTGTATATTAAAATGTAATAACGTCAGACAAAAGGGAACTATCGTTTCTGCTATACTGTCTCTATCTTGTATTTCAAAATAATATATTTAAAAAATTAATTTCCAATTTTATCTTTTTACTTCTTATAGAACTTGAAAGAAAAAACACATATCTATGGTTCAAAGAGTCAAATTACATTTTTTTGTGGTATGATTCACACTATCAGTTTAAAGCAGTTATGTGACAAAAATGGAGCCAGCATTTAAATGATTCATATCAAAAGAATTTCCCAATTTTGTAAATACTTGCTTTTTTGTACATATGGAAGAGAATTATATAAAATGTGTATGTGTGTGAAAAGTTTTATTTTTACTTAGGCTGTGTATTTGTATTAGTCAAGCAGATTCCAGGAGAGTAAAATATCACAGTGTTTTATGAAGAATATGACTTAGTGAATTCATCATTGCTATCACGCTGTACCATTAATGGTGAAAGGAAATATTTCCATGATACAGCAAAATAATTTTTTATTTTATGAGAGTACTTAAAAATATTTTGTAAACCAGATGTATAAAATATGTTATATGTTAAGCTGTAGTTCCCAATATTCCAATTTGAAACAACCGAGATATGGTATAATGAGTTACCAAAAAGCCTTATGCTACAGTAAATAAACACCGGGGCTTGGAGTCAGACAGAACAGCTGATATACAGCTTGGCTGCTTTCCTTATTATTTACATTACTTTGTGAAAGTTACAAAAATCTGTAGCATTTACACATAAAAAAATTCTGAAAATAATAAAACTGATCCCAGAATTGTTTTGAGCATGTGTAAAATGGCAAAATACGTAGGACATAAAAGTGGAACATAAAAGTTAGGATTGTCATTATGTAGTCTGCTGTGATCATGGTTATATGTATACAAAGATTTAAAAACATACAATAATCATTAGTTAGATTTAAATTTTTAGTAATATTACACAAGTTTTAATTTTAAAAAAGAGATAGCTTATCTTCTGTTATGAGCTGAATTGTGGTTCCCAACATTCAAATGTTGAAATCTAAACCCCAGTGTCTTTATTTGGAGATAGGGCTTTTAAAGAGCGAATTAAAGTTAAATGAGATCATTTGGAGTGGGCCCTAATCAAAATGACTGGTGTCCTTATGAGAAAAGAACTTAAGGACACAGACACATAGAGGAGAGACCTTGTGAAGACTGAGGAAAAAGGCCATTTGCAAGACAAGGAGATTCAGAAGAAACCATCCCTCCTTACATCTTCATCTTGGACTTCAAGTCTTCAAGACTGTGAGAAAATAACTTTGTGTTTTTTAAGTCATCCAGTTGTTGATACTATGCTATACCAGTCATGGCAAATGAATAACATCTTCTTTTATTATTTTATGGTTTTATGCTTTTTTTTCTTTTCTTGCTAGTTATTTTTCTGTTCCAATGGCAACTATTCTGCTACATAATGGATGTTTTATTTTTCTACTTCCTTTTTAAAAAAACTTTATTTACTACTCAGAGAAAATATAAGATGAAATAACAAGTTAATGCTTTTGAAGGAGAAACTTGTGTCTTAACTAAGTTTAATTAGTTAAATTAAAACTAATTTATTAGACAATTTAATTACTTAAAATTTAAGTAATTTAAAATTAGTAACTGACATTTAATAGCTATGTAAATGTGAGAAAGCCTTTTAATCTCTACAGTTCTCAGTTAAGTGTACCTCCTCACTTTCAGGATAGAGATCATGTTTTATTTCTGCCACTATGGACTATCAAAGTGTCTGATACATAACAGAGACTGAATAAATCTTTGAGGTCACAGAAAACAAGAAAAATGATATAATATTTCATCTAGAACAGGTTTTTATGTAAAGCCTTTTCATTTTTGTACTCTGATTTTTTTTAACTTACAACTTATTACAATTTATATTTAGAATCTTGAAGGTGATGTTTAAAATTTAAATTGCCTATATTAAAATACCAAATACTTATTATAATAATTTTTTTTTTCGCCAGCCTGGGGATAAAAATGAATTGAATTCATCATCGCTATGAGAAAAACTCTTGTTTCCCAGGATGGAATGCAATGACACAATCTCAGCTCACCATATCCTCTGCCTCCCAGGTTCAAGCTATTCCCCTGCCTCAGCCTCCACAGTAGCTGGGATTACAGGCACTCACCGTCATTATATCACATAGAATTTCAGTTTTTCTAATCCTTATATTTAAAAATCTAGATTAAACTTTTTGTTTCATATAACTTTGCTTTCTTTATAATGATAAAATGTGGAATATATTAGGATCTCATGTGTAACCTTACCCAGGGTAGTAAGAAGACATCATGTGTGTCAACATGCCCAAAAAATATTTAACTAAAATATTTAAAAATTACATTTGTGTGATTCTCAGCTCGGTGGAGAACTGTCTAATAGTTTTGTTCATTTAATAATTCATCTATGTGGTTAATAGTAGTCTTTCTCATTTGACTAAAGCTTCATGAAAGATGTAATCATGTGAACTTTGTTCATCATTTTTGTCTTTAGTGTTTTAAACAGCATCTAGCATATAATAGATATTATTTATAAAATAATAAATGTATATATTGAAAGAAGGTACACATATCAGTCAAATTTTTACCTTATATTAATGGAATTTTATATTTTTTAGACTGCATCAGGCACTAACCATTTTTTAATTTAGAATGGCTAACCACATATATTTTAAAATAATATATATTTGCATTAAATTAAACAAGTTTCTGGATTTGAATTTTGATTTTTCTGATTGTCTACTATGAGTCTGTGAAAAAAATAAAAAGAAAAACCAGAATATGAGATGAATCTGAATAATTCATATCAATAAAATTTTGATAAAATTCATCATCAGTTTATTATTATATTAGTAGGTATAATAAGGATGACTGTTTTTGTTTCTTACGTTAAATTTGTACACATTTCTAAGAAACCATGCTACCTCCAACTTTTAGTGATGTATTCACTAGCAAAAGTCCAAATAAACTGGAACGTATATCTGAGGATTATTGTCACTGGTAGCCAAGATTTTTCTATTTGCATCTTTCTTCTCTCGTCCCTGGAGAGTCTAGCTCAAGAGTTCATGGGATGAGGAAGTAGTATTAATTTTTCTCTTAAACTCATCTTGCATGGGTCTGCCACCCTTTTCCTTGCTATAAATTGAGTAGCACTGGAGAAAACCAGCTGCAGCACTTGTGAGGTAGAATTGCTTCTTTGGTTTGGACCTGAGCTGAATTCTAAATATTGAACATAAAAGGAGAAAGTGGCAATGTGGATAGGCCATCCTTTCAAGGCAGATATGCATTCAGGAGTCTCTAAAAGAATGTTCTTGGGAAACAAAATTGGCCTGTTAGGGCAAGTGCAGAAGATTCTTATAAGATCTGGTAAAGCTGTCAACCAAGGTAATAATGTTTATACCAAAGCATTCTTGGAATACCAGGCTGTAAAGCCACTTTCTGTGTTAAAATTTTACACTGGGCAGTATTTCATATATACTATAAAAGCATATAAACATATATGCATAATCATGTATTCCGTATAATATATACATGAAGATTTTCTATCTCTGTGTTCTATATAAAATTTAAATCAACCCTGGTATAAAAATACCCAAGTTTTTTCATTTCAGATAAATTAATGTTAATTAAACTTATTAATTTCTGTGTTGATGCTAGCATTTTATAGAGGTGGTACCATCTGTTAGATTGAAAAGTATTGTAAAGGTAAAACAAGTAAAATCTATTCACACTGATAAATCTATAGTAATGTTATATTTTACTGCCCATGTCTCCTGGCTTTATTTACCTTTAGAAAAAAAGGTTAGGATATAAAGGAATACAATTCTGCAAACAGACTAAGCTGGGTTTATATCCTGGTGCCATTTATTTTGCTTTGGAAAAGTTACTTAGCTAAAAGTAGTGGAGAATTCTAATCTTAGTTGCACGACTTAATACCAATATATTTGGAAGAATTTAATCAACCTTCCTTTTTCTTCATTTCTTCATATGAAGCAATACGATTTCAGTGATTGATCTATGATTCATCTATGTGGTTAACATTAGTCTTTCTCATTTGACTAAAGTTTCATGAGAGATGGCATCATGTTAACTTTGTTCATCATTTTTGTGTTCAGTGTTTTAAACAGCATCTAGCATATAATAGACATTATTTATGAAATAAAAAAATCTATTCATTGAGGAAAAGGTACACATACATCTATCAGTATTTTGGATTGCTTCCCCTTTGTGTGAGACTTGGGGAAAAAGTTCTGAGTAACGCAATAGTTCATACTGCCTAATTCTCTACCTTTCCTATATTTGTATCTATTATTCAACCTAACTTTTTTTACTGTCCTTCGAGGGTCCATATGTAGATCTCCTTATCAGAGTGCTTTAAATAATCAATAAGTGTAATGGATTGGATTTGAAAACAAGATTTATTCCAAATCTCATTCATTTATACACTTCATTAAACAGACTTATTATATAGATGGTACTCAATGAATATATTTTAATAACTAAATTCAGAATACATAGCATAATTTGGGAATATGGTTAGAAACTCATTTTGTCCAAACCATAAAACTAGGCATTAGTTTAAAAATATATGAGACAGAATGGGCCAAATATAACTGCAACTATATTATTAGCACACAATACAAATATTCTAACTAAAGTAATGATCTTAGTCAAAATGCACAGCAGTAAATCTGTACTAGACCAAAAGACTTGGGTACTGAGGAATGACTCAGTGGAAGGAATAAAAGATTGTTATTATTTAAATACAGCATTTAAAAACTTAATTTGTTCTAATTTATCTGAATTAAGTACTAAATCTTGAGTTATCATCTCAATAATGGAATCAGTAAAAATATGTTTAGTAGCAAATGTTAGAAAACTTATCTTCAGAGGACATTTATGCTTTATATATTAAGGAATTCTCAGGATTGATTTAGCAATTTAATATCTTCAAGATTTCAGTTCCTTCACTTCTAATCTTTCAGCTTAAGCAGGGTGGCAATATCACCTTTCAAGGTTATGAAATGGCTGCTACATTTTCAAACATTACATTATCATTCTTCAGCATTCTCAAAACAAAGAAACAAATGTTAAAGAGAAGAATAGGGACGGGAGCTAAGGACACAAAGGCCTTCTCCTGGTCTCAATTTTGCATTTCATCAGAAATAAAATATTTTTCCATTAAGTTCAGGTAATGGCTATGCAACCTCTAGCCTAAAAGCAGTTATATTGGCTTCAGCATTAAACAATTAAAATCATTGCAACTCTAAAAACACTGATACAGGCTGTCTTCCCAAACCAGTCAGTTCAAAATCTCCAGAGTATCAGGATATCATAAAACTTCCTCAAGTGACTGTACGGTGTGCCTGAGTTTGACATTCACCAGTTAAACCTGATTGTAATTCATACCCTTCATCAAGGAAGTTTTTACCTGAATGAAATGGAGATTTGATAAGCAAGGAAGAAAAGAGAATAATAGATACAAATAAGAATACCATATAGAAACTTCATGTAACATGGATCCACAGTATCTCACCTGATTCAGTTGCTCCTACATGAAATAGAACGCTAAAAAGGCCTTCACTCCAATGATAACATATTCAAGCCATTCCCAAAACATCCTAAAAAATAAGGGCTTAAAATGGACTCAACTTCACGAAGACCTGAGCTAATATCATGAGTAGGGATTGTGATTACAACAAATTACAAAAATTCTGTGATTGTTTGTAGATGTGGGCATGTGTTTTACGATTATAAGGAAAAAGGGAAAAGGGCATCTATAAATGGGGATAATATTTGTTCTCATTTGAATTTCCCACAACTGACAGAAAAAGCAAAATGCCGGTCTATTTTAAGTGTTAAATAAAGTATTGTGCTGAAAATCTTAATTTCTAATTTAAAATCTAGTTTTCTGTCACAGCCAGATTTACTGTATTCTCGTAAATCAATGGTGATTTAAATGT
The DNA here is from genome assembly GCA_963573385.1 of Cacajao melanocephalus. NCBI lineage: Eukaryota > Metazoa > Chordata > Mammalia > Primates > Pitheciidae > Cacajao > Cacajao melanocephalus. The sequence goes on from CAUYLG010014586.1 coordinate 95,826, forward strand.
AAACAAAGAAATCATGATATAATTACAGTAATTCCAACTCTATACAATATATGACATAAAATTATATTTGATGCTTCCATATTCATTGCTTTGTAAAAATATTTGTTTCTGCACATAAATTTGTATGTGATTTGGTGATGCTAGCAGCAAATACTTGCTTTAACTTTGAAGAAGGTGTTGTGGCTTATTCACAATGCAGACAATCGATACCACGTACAAAAATATGAATATGATCTGTTAGTGGAGTTACATGCAGGCTAATGATGAGAAAATGAAGCAGAGGGCTCAATAAAGTTAAAAAAAGAGGAAGAGAGAAAAGAAAAGAAAGAAATTAAAGTGTTGCTGGCCAAGACTGTACTTGGACAATGAGCACTGTGAACTACGTGGTGTGCAAACATATTCCAAGTGGGTTGTAACGATTACTGATGCTAGTCATAGAAAGAATGAAATTGGAATAAATAACAAGGTAAAAGTCTTTCGTTAACAATGTGTTAGTTTTAGAATATTATATGAATATAAATTAAAAATCCAAAAAGTTTTAAATAAAATCTCATTATGAAAAAAGAAAACTCAGAAATGTCAGAAATAATTACAGATGAATTTTAAACGTATGCAAATACATATTTTTTCTGTATTCGTGACAGGTGCACTGTTATTTTTTAATGGAGTAAAACATTTCTTATTAGAATTTGTCAGGTGCTCCCAACTGACAAACATGCTTAAGGAACATGTTTCAGAACAGCATACTCAGTAAGGTTCTCTGTTCACATTTACATTTTAATCCATTCGTAAGTCAAGCAAATCTGAAAATATTCACCTGAAAAACTAATAAAATGTCATACAGAAGACTAACTTTCAGGTAGTCCTTCATCTGCTTTTTAAAAAACAAGTGAGAAAGCACTATGCGATTAAAAATACAGTATATCTATGGTTTTATATATACATTATGGCTCCCATTAATATGGTTCATCTGTTTCAAAGCCTGTACATTAAATTGTTTAACATCACTTGACCTATGCATAAATTCTTACATGACATAATTAGTTTCTTTACTTGAAATATTTAACCCTACTGACTATTTCAAACAAATACTAAGTAGAAAAGGTAGAATCATCTCTTAGAAATTAAAAAAAATCTTCTATTTAAGCATATATCAAATATATAAACTGTGTGAATAAGAAGTTGAAAATTCATTAAAAATAAAAAAATAAATTTATGTTAATGATCAATTAAAAATGGAAATGTCTGTAATAGCATACTTTAAATTGCATTCTAAAATTTCAAAAATAAGTGTGACAATACAAATGATAAAAAGTTTGCTAGTGGTTTTTTCTATAAAAATACAGGAAAACACAATTCAGAAATAGTAACTCCATGTATTCACCATGAACCTAGTCATCTGTTCTGTAAGCTTGTGTTTATTATTACACATTAATGTATCTCAAAGTTGAAATAAATGTTGATAAATAGCAAAGAGATAGAACTTTATCTGTACCTCAAAAGACTTTAGAAATTCGTTGTCACAAAAATGATACAAGACACAATAATGCTGTAGTGGGAATGGAGTATTCTATTTTTTCAAAGTTGATTTAAAGAATTTTGGTACAAATTACTTCATTTTGTATTAATTCAGAGTTGTTTTCTGTTGGATTTGAGTTCAGACAATCGTTGAACTTTCTTAGTGATGTTTTTGTATTTTTGTGTGTGTGTGTTTCTGCGTTGTGTTATGTGATTATTTGAACAACCTTATACACACTTGGGCTGGTACCATTTTAAACTAGAAATCCTATTAAAGGAGAACTAGCAAGGGAGAAATAAAATTTGAATGATGTCTCAAGAGGATCACTCTGCCATGCAGCAAAATAAATAATAATTTTTATAAATTCAGTTAAAAATGAAACAATTAAAAAGAAAAATATCTAAAACTAGAAAGAGTCAAATTAAATTAAGGGCTGTTGAGACATCTCCTGGTATATTTCATGGCGTGTGAATATAATAAAATAAAAACAACTTTATAAAACAAAATATTAGAAAGAAAACTAAGAAGCACTTTGAGAAATACTATAGATATGATTAAAATGGTTAATGTTAAATAATCATAAAGAAGAGGAAACACAAAAAAAGAAAATATTTTTATACAAAATTTCTAAATGTTTGAGAATAGGCCTAGTTATGAGTATTAAAATGTAATTTAAAACTGTATCATTTTGTTGCTGTTTTGCTTATCACTTTGACCTTCTAGCTTGTTCCATTGATTTATATGTCTTCCCTCATTTCAATGTCACACTGGCTAGATTGGTGCAAATCTATATTACCTTGAGATATAAATACTCAACTTTGCTTTTGTTTTTTTTCTCTCCAAGATTGAGTTATCTAGATCCTTTACGTTTTCATGGCAATTGTAAAGCTCCTGAAATTGTGATTGGGATTTTATTGAATCTATGGTTCATTAGTGAGAATTGATTTTTCAACAATATTAGATCTTCTTAAACATTTAAATAGAATGACTCATTGTTGCTTTAAATTTTCTTTATTTCTCAAATCTATTGGGATTTTTTTTCATTATTCAAATTTTGTTCACCTTGTGCTTAATTTATGGCTAACTGAATTATGAATTTTGGCACAATTGTAAATAAAATGTTTTTTAATTTCATTTTTTTCCATTTGATATTAGTATTTGAAAATAAAATTTATTATATATTAAGCTTGTATTCTGCAATTAAGTTATTATTTCTAGTTGCTTTTGGTTGATTTCTTAGATTTAACATGGAAACAATCATGCTTTTAGCAGATCAAGACATCTTTACTTTTTTCCTCCTGATCTAGGACCATAAGAAAATGATAAAGTGAAATGGGAGTATGTATTCTTGAAAGCAAGTGTTCAATATTTCACCATCAATATGATGTTAGCTGTAGATTTTTATACGTTATTTATTAGACTGAGGAAGTTCCTTGATATTTTCAGCTTACTGAGAGTTTTCAACAGAGATTGGTGTTGATTTTTTAAAAAATTGTTTTTCTGCAACTATTGAAATGGTTTGTTAAAAACAACCTTGTGTTACTAAGACTTCCTTAGTCATGGTGCAATATTTTTAAAATATGTTTTTGGGTTCAGTTGCCAATATTTTGAAGTATTTTTGCACCTACATCCATAGCAGTAGTAGACATAATTTTCTTCATTTTATTGCCTCTGTGAAGTCAGAGGATTATGATTTTGCTATCTGCATAAAGCAAGCCATGAGGGATGCTTCTTCCTTTGTTTTCTGAATGTTTGTGTAAGATAGGTATTATTTTTTCTTAATTATTTGTTAAAATTCACCAGTGAAATCATCTGGATCTGAAATTGTCTCTGTGGTAAAATTTTTGATCATAAATTCAACTACGTTAGTAAATACAGGTCTATAAAAATTTCCTGTTATATCTTACACAAATTTTACTCTGTTGCAATTTTAAGGAATTTTATTTTATCAGAGTTTTCCAAAATGCCCTGAGATTCTGGCTCCCAGAAATTCAAACACTGTAATGCTCTGTTACATTTCCTTCTTCTAAGACAATCTATCTTGCCTCTCTTTCTCTGGAGATCTGTTTCCCAACAATCCTTGCTAAGTTTCACATGTTCCACCTTGGACACACATACATATGACAGCTTTGACCTCTGATTATTGTCAGGATCAGCTTAGTCTCTGCTCTAAACTGCTTCTGATTCAGCTCTCCCTTATTATTTAGTTGTCGTTTGGGGTTGTGTGAGAATTATTCTGTCTCCTACAGTATGTCTTATCTGAAGTCTGTTAGTTGCAGAGCAAGAAGCACAATCAAGAGCTCCTACTTACTTATGGTCCTGGAGTTAATCCTAACAACATGCACTCCTAGTCAAGACTAAATGCTGGTTTCATGAATAAATGATTAGAATAACCTTTCTATTCAGTGTATGATCTATAAATCTCAAACTGTGGAAAACAATCACATAAAAACAGTTGTATATAAAATAACATAGAACTAGTAGGGGTAGAGCAAAGATGGGGAAGGTAGGCCTTTTTCTTCCCCAGAAACATATAGGCAAAGATGAATGTCAAATTAATCATAAGCAACTCTAAAACTGTTATTTTTTGGGTAGGGAATCTTGAGCTTATCATTAATCTTTGAAATTTCATATCCTTATTCAAATGTGAGCTTAAAAATACCTATTTTATAGATTCATGAAAATTTATTAAATATACATATATATCTATATATGGAAGTCCTACGAGCTTTCAAGTAAAAAAAAATGGCAGTAATTATTTGTTGAGGGTTGTGGATTATGTGATGCTTCATAAAGACATAGAATTTGAATTTAATCTTGAAGACGTGATACAATTTTTGACCGATGACATTATAATTGTGCATTCAAAGATAATATGATAAAAAGGGGGGCTCCAGTTTAGGATTTGAGGACCTAATAATATCATTATACCTACAGAAGAAAAGTGGAAACTTGTATCTGGATAGCTATGTTTAGAATTGGGCATTTATCTCGTTTATTAATAGCTTTTCTCATTGATCAATTGTAAATTCTACTAAAAATTTACATCTTATTTTGTTTTCATTACCTAGGACAGAGGTACTACATTTTGAAAAAAATAATTCAGCAAATAAATGGAGTTAATAAATAACTGCAAATCCTAAAAGTGAAGCTAAGTTATTGAATTTGATAATTAATGGGGTAATAGTTGAAAGGATATTTTTTGTTATAGGCATTAGTATTTAACTATGACAAAGCTGTATAACTTCAATTTCTCTGTTTTGTTGTTGTTGTTGTCGTTGTTGTTTTACACAATAAAGTGTGTCTCCCAGTTTTAAAAGGAAGATAAAATTTAAAATGCAGTTACTATCAGTAAATTGCTTTATTCATATGGTCAAATGCATTATTATTATTAAAACATTTTATGGAGATTGTTATTTTGACAGAAATTATAACAGTATGACAAATAAGAGACATTCCAATTATTAAATTACCAAATTACAAAACTAATATCATTGTAGAATCTTTGGAAATTGATAAATCTATTTAAATCATAACTGAACCCCTAATTGTTATGGTCACTGTAAAGGAATCTTATATTCAATATAGTCTACATTAAAATGTAAAATATTTATATAACATATAAATAACACTGGTAATCAACAATTTGTAAAGTGTTTGTCTTTAATTATGTGAACAGGTAGTTTCCTTATAGCTGTACCACAATAATATATTCATATTTATTACTGAATTATCACATAATTTTTAATATATATCTTTACTTTGTAAGAGAGATCCTAAGTTATGGCAGCAGAAGACCAGCAAACTTAAAAATCACTAAACATTTAAATAGCTGCTACTTAATCTGCTGGTACTTTGGTACAATGGAATTAACAAAGGTGAATATGCATACCCATAACCTCGCAATTATCTCATTCATGAAATGTTGTTTTGATATAAATGTGAAATTGTTAAAAATAATTTTCTGACTTTGAACAAATAATTCAAGTATGCCGTTTTACATTTATAGAATTTCAAAATATTCCAAACTGAAAAAAATAAAAAAGAAAAAGAGAAGGGAAGACGACAACAACGCCCTCCTTAGTCTGTTTACTGTGCTTTCAAGTAAGACATTTATTATTTTAATAAATCAAAAGTTTATATTGTTCTAGAGTCATAGAATACACATTTTCCTTCCCTAATACAGATCTCCTACAAACTGTTTCCCTTTAATGCTTTATTTTGCTGCTGAAAAAAGATGGATCTATTTATATCCTATTTAATTCATTTTTCAAAAGAATACTCTATCATCTTAATTCAGAGAAAATAAAACCATACACATTCTCAGCATATGGCTTAAACACACACACACACACACACACACACACACACAGACGCACACACACAGGGAAAGTGCTTTGAACAAAATGAAAGAGCACTGAATAAGCCATGAATAGGGAATTTCAGAGGAAAGCATAATGCCCAGTCTATCAACAAAAGCACATTCTGCCTCTGGCAAAGCTGAGGGCAGACATATTTCATATAGACTTAACAGTTTTAAATACTGTTTAGATGAATATTTTATTACATTAAATGTCAGCAGAATAAACCAAAATTCATATTTCAGATTGTGTTCATTACTAGAATAGTACATCTACTAAGAACATAGATAGCTTTGAAGTTAGTCATTAAAATGTAGTCAGGTCATTCAATTTAATAAGCAATATTTGTATTATAAATATTAATACTTTAAATAATTTTTAAATATGATTCTCATATAAAGCATGACTTAGAATCACTTCTTTTCTTTTTCTTAATATACATCGCAGATTGTTTATTTGGCTTATACTTCATAGAAAATACTGAAGCTCCTGACTCATAGCACACATAGAAAACTGCAATTACCTTCTGTCTGGCATCTCTTCTTCTCCCAGATGCCTTCCCATCAATTAATGACACTGAAATGAAAATGATCTTTCAACTTGCAAACATAATCATGTACCTTCTCTACCCCTCCCGACTTTCTAAGTTGTTAACGTTCCATGGCCTTGGAATATTATACGTATCTTAGGAAAGCATCTCTACATGAACTAGCATTTCCTTCTCCAGCTTCAAATCTGATCATTCAGCTACCATCCCTCTTCACCATCTGCATAGTATTTACTCCAGGTAGACTAATTTTGCATTCTGTAATTTCACGATCTTTCTCCCTTATTTGGGGGCCATTTATATGTATTGTATTTTCTTTTGCAATACTCCTTTTTGTATATATCACTTTCACCTGAAAATTTTTTACTTACATTTTATTCCTTATTTTATATGTCATTTCATCTAATGAGGCTTTTCTATTTCAAAATTACTATTTCTTTTCTCATTACAGCATTTAATATACCATATCTCTGTCTGTGTACTTGTTTGTACTACTTTCTGAATTTAGGTGTTTTTTTTCAATGAATACTTATAACACTTAACGATTATCTATCTACTACCTAGCATAGTAAATTGTCGAAAGTTACTAAGTGTGTACAAGTTGAATTCAGCAGGACTCATAAAATATCACATTGCATTCTAAATGTAATTTCTAAATGTAATTAATACATACGGTGCATACACACACAGAGTCTTTGCTATTCATTTATTCAAAATATCTGACTTTAAATAAGATTGTTATTTTCTATGTTAAATGCACATACCGGTCAAGTAAGATCTTCTGATATCCCTCTCTGTATTAATTTTTATTTTATTTTTACATTTTATTTTATTTTTTTAAAATATTCACTTTTATTTTACCTATGTTCTTCTATAGAAATATCTACCTAGACATGAGAACACAGACATACATGTTTTAAATAAATTTTCTAAATAAGATTTTTATCATTTTATTTATCAATTTTACCTTAAAAACAATTTTTTAAACTTTGAATTTTATTCATATGTAGTACCGGCAATAGGTACGATCTGTAGATCTGAACTTGCTGTTTCATTTCTAATAAGAAGGATTCCTATGGCAACAATAAACGTATCATCAGTAGGACAAAACTGTCCTGCATCACCATTGCCTAATTACAGCTCATATTCTTATTAATTGATGAACAATCCAACACTCAGTGGAGGCTGCTTCACAATGAAGGAACAATATTTTACAAGTGCTAATATCCAAGAACCAGACAAACGGTGGCATTGCCATGAATACTTGGCCACCACATTGCAGTGATCTCTGTGATAAATGCTCTGACACCTCCTGCTTAAGATCCCAATGGTCAGAAGGGTCATGAAGATCACAGAGCCTCACTTTCACTGTCTGTATCCTTGAAGAAAAGTCAAAATCCGTCAAAATTTCTGCCCTTCTGCTCATGAGATGTTTCTGTCTTCCCTGTCCTTACCATAAAATTCCTGCAGATACCATCCCAGTTTCCTAGGCTGTAGGTGACTAATCTGGCTATACTTAGCCCAACAATTAGTGTGAACAGAACATGACATCTATGGCCTGCCATGTGGGGAAACAAAAAAGCCACGTGGAATTGTTCCCCTGGGAATTTTATCTAAGAAATTTGAATGAGCCGATTTTCAGGATAAATTGATACATCTAAACGAGTCTTAGGTACAAAAATTTCAGAGACATCATGATAGCCAACCCTACAAGTAAGAAAATTTAAATTTGGCAAACAGAAAAAAATAGATGAGATTGCAGAGAGGGTTATGAAGATTATATAATTGTTTATATCCTTGGAAAGAGAAGAGAATTCTTTACCTATGGGCATGTTACTGAATAAATTCATTATTTTCAAGCTACAAAAAACAAACTATGTCTGAAAAAATTAGGAAGCAATTTATTAAGGTGGAACACTGAATTGAGGAAGAAGCCAAAAAATAATTAAGATATGGAAATCAAACATTGTATTTGTTAAGGTTTAACATCTAGTTCTTGGAAGAAAACACAAAAAATACTGATATGTAATAAAGTTTATCGTAAAAATAATCAGAATAAAACAACATGTGAAAAGTAGAATTGAGCACAGGAAGAACAAATCATTTATATTTTTACTTTTCGTACAATGCTTCTGCACACTGGACTGGAAAATACGGTAGTACATTTGCATTTGATTCTCAAACGAAAGAAACATACAAATAATCTTTGAAGATGATTTGAAGAAATACATCAGTCCTTAACCTATCACAAGAAATTAGCTACCTAGCACCAGTGGTCATGATTTTCAGAAAAGTGAAACTTGAGTTTCCTAGAGAACTAGAAAATTACTTTCACATTTTTCATAACAACAGTCCTTATGTGTACCAATGACCCTTGAATAACATAGGTTTGTATAGCACCGGTTCACTTATATTTGGATTTTCTTCCCTCTTTGTCACCCTGAGACAGCAAGACCAACCCCTACACCATGCTCCTCCTAGGCCTATTCAAGGGAAGAAAATGAGGATAAAGACCTTAATGATGACCCACTTTCACTTAATGAATGGTAAATGTATTTTTTCTTCTTTGTGGTTTTCTTAACAACATTTTCTTTACCCTAGCTTACTTTATTATAAGAATATAGTATATAACACATGCCACACGCAAAATGTGTGTTAATTGACTGCTTGTGTTATTGTTAAGGTTTCTTATCAACAGTAGGCCATCAGTAGTAAGTTTTGGGGGAGTCACAAGTTATGAATGGATTTTCATTTGTGCAGTGGTCAGCACCTGTAACCTCTGTGCTCTGTGTTGTTCAATGATCAACTATAGATTCTCTCTTCCTTCCTTCCGACGTCCCTTCCTCCGTCCCTTACTCCGTCACTTGCTGCGTACGGTCCCGCCATCCTGCCTGACACGCGGGGGAGGCCCCCGTGCGTGGCGGGGGGGCGGGGCGGGGGCCCGCGCCCCCGCCGGGGGGGGGGCGGGCCGCTGGGGGGGGACGGGCCGGAGGAAGGGACGGAGGAAGGGACGGAGGAAGGGACGGAGGAAGGGACGGAGGAAGGGACGGAGGAAG